>JARACY010000315.1:0-106068 GCA_029255725.1 Scrobipalpa atriplicella
CAATGCAACTGCTACACTACCCCTGAGTCCCTCGGTGCTCGACTACTGTCAGTACCGGACGGTCTATCTCCTGATGATGCTCCGTGGAGGAGCGAAACACGTGTTGAGTAGATACGGTTGTAGTTACTTAGGTCTAAAGCATGTGATTTTATGCAGCTGGTAGGTACATGGTCGGATCTGCCTCAAAGCGCTCGTAAAGCGATGCATTTTCGCTTACACGTCCTTCTGCACCTGTAAGCTACAATGTTTTCTACGCTTTTACTAAAGTCTAACGTATAGGTACTTAACGCTATACACGTTTATGGGAGCGCAGAGCCAGTAAATGCAATGCACCTATTTCTTATTATTAGGTATTCTTTCTCTGTAATGTACTTTGCCATTTTCGTGAATACCTACTGCTTTTGGGTGGTTTTTATCAGAGCAGAGGGCAAAATATTGTAAGATCTTTTTTCCTTTTCATACAAGTATTAAGTAAGTGATTAGTGTGTGAAAATGGCACATACAAGGGCACATAATTTAATATTTTTCATTTTCACTTTAGCCTATTTATTATTCTTATGCTTTAACCAACCACATTTCATGATGTTAAATATTTTGTACCAAGTCTGGCAACTCTTCATATGGCTGCCGAACTTATCTCCCGCGTTTCCGATAACCCATCCAGCAAACCGCGAGATGAATTAATTTGCCCCCTGCCATAAGGATCCGCTCACACAACTGCTTTTTCGAATAAAATATACCTTCAAATAACACTACTCTCATAGCCTTCAAACATGCTATTTTTAAAGAAACATCCAAATAGAAATACTTAAATAAAACTTATTAATTAAGAGGTAATGTGACGTATCAGCGGGGGGAGGTACCCGCTAATTTCGGGTGGGTTTACGGTGATGCGGCATGCAGGTTCAAACAACACTGAGTCAATTTGAACCATCAACACAACAGGAGAAGATAGTGTGCTTGGGCCCTTACTCCGGCTAGATCGTAATAAAGATATCGGTGGGGTAATGTGACGTATCAGCGGGGGGAGGTACCCGCTAATTTCGGGTGGGTTTACCGTGATGCGGCATGCAAATTTTTCAAGATTCCCGATAGCGCTAACCACCGGGTGCTGACAAGTAGGAAGTTCTTTTTTAAAGAGTTTATTTTTGTTCATTTTATATGTTGGTTTTTTTTTTAAATATATCTTAGTCGCTTACATTTAAAGTAATAAACTATATTTGCAGAACTACTGTCTTCTTTTAATCGAGTGCGAGTGGGTTTTGATATGAACAAGCAAATTTAAAAAAGGTATCTCATTATACCGATTCACGGAGTAGGTATGTCATAATCATAACCTCAATGTAAGTTTTAACAAAGATCTCCAAATGACGCGTAATATGAGTCCGACTTTCACTTGCTCCGTTTTGTAACACTCTAATTTTCCGTTTTGTTCTACAAGCTTTCTCTCAGTTAAGAAATAGTATGTGAGTTTTGCATACATTTCCGGGTAACTTCATTCTTTCATGCTGGACTACGATGGTAATGGGAGCGATATATAAACATAGAATGTTCTAGCTGCTTCTCTTCCTGGACATAATTACATGTACTGTAGAAATCAGTAGAGGTAAAGGTTTTGGTTTATTGCAATTTAGGCGATAAGCTGACAACCCGTCACTATAGCAGTATACATAATCAGTATTAACCCTCAAAACTTGTCAAACGTGGCGGAACGACCTGTTTTAAGGTCGTTATTGCTCTGCCTACCCCATTAGGGATAAATGCGTGGTTTTATGTATGTATGTAGGTACTTGTGGAATAGTGTTAACTACGAAGCTCTTTTTGAATACTACCGAGTAATTTTCTGAGCCTGAGACAAATTGCAATAAATTCAGAAATCTGTTTTCAATTCACATTCTGTTGAGTTTATTTTTTCTTGTTATTCCTCGATCAATCGTCATGTTTCGAGACATTCCAATTATGTCCATTGTTCACCGTAACTTATGTGTTTTGATTGTTAAGTTGACTCATACTACACATACCTACACTATTCGTTGTAGATAAACTTAATAAACATCGACCATTTTTTTTTTCAGTTTTAAAGAGTCATTTACTTATTTGAAGGTTGCTGGTAAAAAAGGAACATTGGACAATGTTGCATCGATTGCATCGCTCAGCATATCGGCGAGCGGAATGGCAGGATGGGGGTTTTTACTGCCAACATTGACGAAGAAGTTGGAAAGGACTTTGCTAAAAATATGCGAAATCTACCGTGTATACTCATATACATATCAAATGTAAACACGGATAATACGACCTCGCGAAGTTTTATCATTTATTTCTGAAGAAGTAGCTAACTACTTCTTCCTAAGGAGCCAAAGATATGGAGATTTTATGCAGGTCTTTCAAAATTAAAAATAAGTAAATGACTCTTTAAAACTGAAAAAAAAAATGGTCGATGTTTATTAAGTTTATCTACAACGAATAGTGTAGGTATGTGTAGTATGAGTCAACTTAACAATCAAAACACATAAGTTACGGTGAACAATGGACATAATTGGAATGTCTCGAAACATGACGATTGATCGAGGAATAACAAGAAAAAATAAACTCAACAGAATGTGAATTATCAGAGCTTATACGCGGTTAAATACAGGGTGTTAGGTATATAAGCTAAGTTAATGCAATATCCTGGACTAGATTATTAAATAACATATTGTGGTGACTCGAAGTTTGCTCTAGTTACAATTTTTTTTATCCCTAATGGGGTAGGCAGAGCAATAACGACCTTAAAACAGGTCGTTCCGCCACGTTTGACAAGTTTTGAGGGTTAATACTGATTATGTATACTGCTATAGTGACGGGTTGTCAGCTTATCGCCTAAATTGCAATAACCAAAACCTTTACCTCTACTGATTTCTACAGTACATGTAATTATGTCCAGGAAGAGAAGCAGCTAGAACATTCTATGTTTATATATCGCTCCCATTACCATCGTAGTCCAGCATGAAAGAATGAAGTTACCCGGAAATGTATGCAAAACTCACATACTATTTCTTAACTGAGAGAAAGCTTGTAGAACAAAAACGGAAAATTAGAGTGTTACAAAACGGAGCAAGTGAAAGTCGGACTCATATTACGCGTCATTTGGAGATCTTTGTTAAAACTTACATTGAGGTTATGATTATGACATACCTACTCCGTGAATCGGTATAATGAGATACCTTTTTTAAATTTGCTTGTTCATATCAAAACCCACTCGCACTCGATTAAAAGAAGACAGTAGTTCTGCAAATATAGTTTATTACTTTAAATGTAAGCGACTAAGATATATTTAAAAAAAAAACCAACATATAAAATGAACAAAAATAAACTCTTTAAAAAAGAACTTCCTACTTGTCAGCACCCGGTGGTTAGCGCTATCGGGAATCTTGAAAAATTTGCATGCCGCATCACGGTAAACCCACCCGAAATTAGCGGGTACCTCCCCCCGCTGATACGTCACATTACCCCACCGATATCTTTATTACGATCTAGCCGGAGTAAGGGCCCAAGCACACTATCTTCTCCTGTTGTGTTGATGGTTCAAATTGACTCAGTGTTGTTTGAACCTGCATGCCGCATCACCGTAAACCCACCCGAAATTAGCGGGTACCTCCCCCCGCTGATACGTCACATTACCTCTTAATTAATAAGTTTTATTTAAGTATTTCTATTTGGATGTTTCTTTAAAAATAGCATGTTTGAAGGCTATGAGAGTAGTGTTATTTGAAGGTATATTTTATTCGAAAAAGCAGTTGTGTGAGCGGATCCTTATGGCAGGGGGCAAATTAATTCATCTCGCGGTTTGCTGGATGGGTTATCGGAAACGCGGGAGATAAGTTCGGCAGCCATATGAAGAGTTGCCAGACTTGGTACAAAATATTTAACATCATGAAATGTGGTTGGTTAAAGCATAAGAATAATAAATAGGCTAAAGTGAAAATGAAAAATATTAAATTATGTGCCCTTGTATGTGCCATTTTCACACACTAATCACTTACTTAATACTTGTATGAAAAGGAAAAAAGATCTTACAATATTTTGCCCTCTGCTCTGATAAAAACCACCCAAAAGCAGTAGGTATTCACGAAAATGGCAAAGTACATTACAGAGAAAGAATACCTAATAATAAGAAATAGGTGCATTGCATTTACTGGCTCTGCGCTCCCATAAACGTGTATAGCGTTAAGTACCTATACGTTAGACTTTAGTAAAAGCGTAGAAAACATTGTAGCTTACAGGTGCAGAAGGACGTGTAAGCGAAAATGCATCGCTTTACGAGCGCTTTGAGGCAGATCCGACCATGTACCTACCAGCTGCATAAAATCACATGCTTTAGACCTAAGTAACTACAACCGTATCTACTCAACACGTGTTTCGCTCCTCCACGGAGCATCATCAGGAGATAGACCGTCCGGTACTGACAGTAGTCGAGCACCGAGGGACTCAGGGGTAGTGTAGCAGTTGCATTGCCTGTGCATGTGCATTTATTTACGGGCGAGCGGGCGGTGCACTTTACTAATTTCACAACTTACCCTCACTTGTGTGAAAGTAGGTAAGTAATAGTACATTGTGTAACGAGTGGAGAACTAACCGATTCCCACGAGGGTGTAGGGCAATACACACGAGTTGGGAATCGCATTTTCTTCCGAGTTATACATAGTGCTTTATACTACACCTATGAGGAAAATATAACTAAAAATCCTTGTAAAATAAAGAATGATATCACTTACATGAGAAGATATCTTAAGAACATTTAAAGTGTCATCATCCATTCGAACAGAACACAAACAAACAAAACACATAATAAATACAATTACACATTACATCGAAAACACTAAAAACCTAATTTACATTGAATAAGTCATATAAATCAAAGAACGAAAAAGAATTCGCGCGGACATGTTGATTTTACCATATTTTTTACTTAAAAATATAAAAGAGGCAAATGAAGCTAAGCACATACTGCCAAAAATGTAAGTGGCCAGTATCATTTTGTGGGCTTCGAGATACAAACTTTTTGTGTTTTGGCATCCGCCTGTTTCTAGTTTTGAATTATATATATTCGTTCGCTTGGATTTACGTACTTTCTTCCCTTTTTTCAAGTAAGAACTAATATACTTTCCGAATAGGTGTAGTATAAATATTTTTTCACGCCTTTGTTGATTATTTTACTTTCGGATGGCAGCTTGCCACCTTGTGATATTCAAAAATGGAAACCAACAAATCACATCCATTTTTATTATTTTCGGCACATCTCTCGGTATCCTGGCAACCCTCCCCGGGGCGTAAACTATCTTAACGAGATCGAGCATTCTGAACGTTACTGTCCGAAGCACATGTGGATGTGTGAGTGAGCCTTCTGACGGTATCACGTGGCTATACATCATTTCAGGATTGATAACGGGGGCCGAATAATCTTTTTTTTACCTGGCACAAAGCATAAAATATTTTCATCCCAATAGTTACTCCTGTATCGCTTACGGTATAGGCAGAGCGTCAACGATCTCATAATAGCATGGAGTGATATAATGAGGTTTCGCCACGTCTGAAAAATCACGAATATTTCGATAGGAGAATAAAATATACTTAATATATTATGTAGTCTGAAAATCATCGAGCTTCGCTCCCCAATTCCCCATGCCCCTAGGGTGTGAACTATCGATCTGTATTGGACATTCTCAGACAGAACTACGTCAAAAGCGTTTATATACTTAAAATAGATACGTAACGCATTATTACGGTACAGCTACCTACTTATAGAAAATTTACGAATAAAAAAAATTGTAACTAGAGCAAACTTCGAGTCACCACAAATATGTTATTTAATAATCTAGTCAGGATATTGCATTAACTTAGCTTATATACCTAACACCCTGTATTTAAAAGTGTATAAGCTCCTTGAAGCTTATCACGTTTACGCGGATCATTACAGGGTTGCGATGATAACGGCTATCATAACGAACGAGTAACGGTTATATAACGGCTATCATATCGATTCTGTTTCACTTCTTTACTAGGTATCTAACTAAACTTATATAGTGTGGTAGAGGCGGCATGATATTACTATTGATGATATACTATTATTTGGGTCCGTATAAGTTACCCTAAATTATTTATTCATCCTTAACAAACTGAAAACAAAGTGATAATTTCAAGATGACAGAAATCGAACCCCAGCTCTAGCCTATAGCTCTAATCACTACACCACGCAAAGACAGTTAATATTTTGTAAGATTTATCAGACAAACTATTGCTATACTATAATTTCAATAGACTTCCGCTGACTAATCCTATCCTAATGAATGAGCCTAAACAATCCTAATTGCTTACAAACAGAAAATTGGGGTCGTTTAGTAATTACGGCATAGATCAAGCTCATTACTTTACTAATTACTCATACAGTTCATCGTGAAATTTCACACCCACGCAGGCCAAGTTGCGGTCGCAAAGGTATAGGAATGAAAGGTGAATGGGTTGGTAAAGGCCCGTCTTATAGAGCACGACGACGTTAGGTCGCATAGCTAGTAGGTAATGAAAGGTGAATCTGTTTATAAAGGCCCGCCTTATAGAGGACGATTATTTAGTAAATTTACGCTCCGAACTGTCTGTGATAACGTTATCTATATTCAACAACGTTAGGTATTCAATAACGTTATCATCGTTAGAAAGCTTTGAATTCAGTTATTTAGTAAGGTCCGCGCGAATTAATGACTATTCCCTCCTCGGCACCATAGCGCTAACAGAATATAGGTGGGTGATAATTTCGGCAGAATGGGTACAATATTTGCTTTAAAATCACTCAAATGCTAAGCTGAAAGACAACTCAATTGAGTTAAGCTCGTCTTTGTACATGATGTATCTAGATTAAGTTTAGATTAAAGAATCAGCTCTGTGTGCAATAAAAAATTAGAAAATCATTATCGTAGGATACTTCCTTCTTGTATGTTTATCGAGTTCTTTTTTTTTAAACAGCTTTTGAAGTTTCACGATGTAAAATACCTCTATTGAATATAGTCTTCTATTGACTTAACTAAATAATAGAGTATATTCGATAAATTACGCCTAGACTAGACGGACGGAACTAACTTTATGGTATAAGTACATACAGTATGTCGAAATTAATGAAGTTTGCCTCGGCACCATCGCAAACTGAGTTAGTATTGCCTGTCCCAACACATTCAATATCAATAAAGTAATATCTAATAGACTCTAATAGAGAATAGAAAAGTTGAACGGTGGAACGTATTGCACGGGTTTATTGTTTAGAAAGTACCTACGTATGACTTATTTGATTTGATGATGGGCATGAATAAGGCTAAATTAGTGCTTGATTATTTATAATATTTTAATTTTAGATAATGACCGTGCCGGGCTGGATAAAATAGTATTTCTTGTCACAGTAGTCGACAAGGGATATATACTTCCGTGTGGAAACGGAATAAATAAGCGGCTTACCTATTAGATTTACTTTAAAACAAATGAATAAATATACTTAATAGAAGTCTCTGCCTTCATCGTCTGCATCATCACTTTCCATCAGGTGAGATGGCAGACAAATGGTTTACCAATTATTTATAAAAAAAAAAAAGTATTTTCCACAATATCTGACCTTATTTTGGCATAGTTCAGCTCGCGGCTGTTTGCTCGCTGCAAACAAGAATATGCGAGCAAACATGGCCGCGCGCCGGAAACGAATAACACGCACTCACACACGTTATTACTCCATCATTGGTTTGGATTCCGTTTGATTTATCAGACGTGAAAAGGAAACCAATTTTTTTTTTTTTTTGTAAGCTTGTTTTTCAATCTGGACTGGGAGTAATAGAAAAACATAGAATGTGCCAGCTGCATCTAATCCCGGGCATGCTGTAAAAATCAGCTATAAGGGATTCGAGGGTTTCAGTGTATTGCAATTTAGGCGATGGGCTGACAACCCGTCACTATAGCAACATACATAATCACCTGTATAATAACCCTTAAAACCTGTCAGACGTGGCGGAATGACCTTTATTTAGGTCGTTTTTGCTCTGCCTACCCCGTTAGGGATACAGGCGTGATTTTATGTATGTATGTAGAATCTCTTCACGCGGACTCTGTCGAATGATTTGTGTCTACTCCACGCATGAAATATTGAACCTTCAAAGGAATATAGAAATATCTTTCTTTTTCATAAAAACACAGAACGTTCAATCCTTTTTGGGTAAGTTTATCTTAGCTTTGATTCAATATACATTAGTTATTCTTATAACACAAAATATCCATAGGGTAACTTTTTATTAGCGATTGAAGCTTAAAATAAAACTAGTGGCATTTACAGATCGCAATTCAAAAATAATCATTTCAGTCTGTGTTCATTACATAAACAAACAAAATATCAGTATAGTCAGTAATTTTTTTCTTTTCATTGGTAGCACTTCAGAACGCCATTGCCAGTGGCAGAGAAGCGTACTCGACGACAGGACAATCGCAGATTTATGTACTCTTCCCAAAGTTAGGGGCACAGCGATATTATCACTTTGTGCGTTTTATTTTATACCACCAAGTAGAATGAATTACATAAACATCTAAATATAATATACACCAAAAATTACATAATCATTATGAATTAAATAATCTTTTGAATAAATAATAATAAAAAAACAAGTTGTTGAAGTAAAAAGTAATCTGCTTAGTTTGCAAGGCTACGTGTAACCTGGTGAAAATGTTTCATACACATCCCACAGGAATCCAATAAAATGGCGAGGGACACAGTAGTTGAAATATAAATGAATATAAATTGAACAGAATTTAATTTCAAAGTTCCACTTCACACCGTAACAACTGCAAACAAATCGGAAAGCATTCGGAACTTGGCGCGGTCGAGCTCTTCATAAACTTTGCATTTTAAACCCGAGAATTTGCTACTATTTATTACAATCAGATGATATGACGCTATTTTATCTGTTTCAATATGAATTGAAAACTTGGAATGTACCTACCAGCTATATCCCGGGTATATTTTCTTCTTCCATCTTCCATGCTGGACTGGGGAGCGATAGAAAAACATAGAATGTGCCAGATGCATCTCCTCCCGGGCATGCTGTAAAAACCATCTAATAACCCTCAAAACTTGTCAGACGTGGCGGATCGACCATTGTTTGGGTCGTTAACGCTCTGCCTACCCCATTAGGGATAAAGGCGTGATTTATGTATGTATGTATGTATATTTCAAAAGGCTGACAGACAGCCATAACCATTCTCAGCAACTGTCAGACCTGGTGGCTCAGTTACGGTTTTAGTTAGCCGTTGACGCTATGTCTACCCTGTAGGGATACGAATGCGGTCTTTAGAACTATACAGTTAGGAAAAAATATATTAAAGAAACAGCTTCTTTCAATAAGATTTAACAATCCAAAAATATAAGAGAACACTTACACATTAAAAGGTAAGAAAGAACCTTTCGTTGCCAAGCACTGTAGGGTAATAGAGAAAAATCGCCGACAGCAGAGTTTTAGTCCCTAAACAACCATACATCATCGTCTATTCATTAGAGAGATTGATGCTCGGGCGTCGCAAAAATGGCGTGCGGGTTTCGGAATATCCGTTACTATCCATTAGAGCACTGTGGACTACTGTTAGATGGATATCGAGAGGTTTCGGGCCCATGTTGCCGAAACGTAACGTTTTTTAAACGCGATTTCTATGTTGAGCGGAACATAAAAAATGTTGATATTTGCCAATTTACTTATCACTTTGTGAGATTTACCACAGTATGTTTAGGACAATGCAGGCTGAATCATCTGATTTTCTGAAAGGTTTCGAGGGAAGATTCCGTGTTTCGAGGGGCAGGTTAAGCCGTCGGCCCCAGTCACTGTCTATGATACTGGTCTTGACACAAACCATTTCAAAGGCCTATTAGCTGTGCTATTAGGCGGTTTGGAAACTCTGATACCAGGGTTCATCGGGTTGTTTGACTCGAAAACCCACACGACAAGAGAGAGAGATCCAACTTATAGAAATAAAAAAGCTCAATGTTACAATATTATCCTAATTAAGCTTTCTAGAGATCATATCTTGCGAACATAACAGACCTATATTAATGGCTGTGTCCACAGAGCCTACTAATCCGCCCGACGTCGTGCGGGCATACGGTTTTATAACAGATGTGGTCTACTCACTGTGAATACTTAATCAGCTTTTATAGAGCTAGTAAAACACAAGCTACATTCAGGTATCTTTAGGTAAAGTAGGTATTAAATATTAGTTTTAAGCTGTTAAAAGTATCGCCATAGATAATTTTTAACAATGAAAAAGATGATTTCTCAGCTTCGTAGCATCTACAAGTCGTAGTAAGTTGCGATCGTAGCACAGTCTACGACAGAATGCGGAACTACGAAATTCCGTAGCATTCAACGTCAGGCGTTTTTGCTATCTTTCAATACAAGTTTTTACTGCGCATATTTTTGAATTTCCGTCTCACTCACATGCTAAAATTGGTCATAAACATTTCGTTGTTTTTTTTATTTCGACTGTTAAGAAAGAAGCTGGAGCATTCTATGTTTTTCATCGCTCCCAGTCTAGCTTGGAAGTATCATCACGCGAAGAGTTTGTTTCCCTAAAGCCTGTGTTGATATATGAGCCGTGAAGTTGGAGTTACCTAATTCCTGGCCATTTTCCGAATGGAGGAATTCACTCGGCGAGCAACCGCCAGCGATTACTCCTCTTTATGTAGTGACAGAAGGGGAAAGTTGCCAACTACGGTAAAAAATATTTTCCTATTACCCTTTTTATTTTAATTTTATTCTATAGGTATGTGGTGAAGGTGACACGTATGTGGTGTATTGAAGCTAAGGTTTTACAATGGTTTGTGTAACGAACACTATCAACTAGCGCGGTATTGTGGCACCGACAGCTTAATGTATCCTAAGAAGTACAGTATAATCTCACTAGTGAGACAATCAGTTGGCAGAAAATCAGTCAGCGTTTTCCTAACCAACCTAAAATCTCACTGACAATGTCCTAATGTATGGCAATTAATTGTTTAAAAAGAAAGCATCAGTGTTGGCAACTCTACAATTCCACATAAATAAATCGGCAGCTCAGGAATTGAGGCGCGGAACCGCAGGGTACCAGGGAAATGTTGGAGGGAATCGATCACGAAATGTGGCCAACCACACATCAGAATAACTGAGATTTAAACGATTTTTACGAAATTACAGATCATTTATCTCACGACTGCCGCTTAGTCATACTTGTGTGCGCACATTGCCTTAGTGTGCGTACGCTGAACGTAGTAAAATAGTAGTTTAAGAAGTTGAGCAATAAAGCAGCAGTTAGGCAGGCACACAAAGCCTCGTTCGTGTCTGTACGCGTAAACACAAACATTACCTAACAGCAGTCGTAAGATGAAAGAACTGTATCTATTTTTTTTTCATCATGCTATGTAACATGCAATTACTACAATTTATCATGAGCGAGAAAACGACCTTTTATAGAACAGATAAGGTGTGTCCAAAAATATAACTTAATTCCGCGTGATGAGCGAGTTTTCGAAAATAGGCCTGTAAAACACGATCAGTGATGAAAAACAATTGGCCCTTAACCAAATTTGGCTGCAATTACGTCCACGGCTCGAGGGCTGACGGCTGAAGCGGAGTGGCCGAGATTAGGGCGTCTTACCTGAAACAAACAACATGCAAATTGAATAACTTCGCCGCCGCAATCACAAGCATTTCACAGGGGTTTTACATTATTATGGACCATTTTTGGCTGGCTTAAATAAAGCCCTGAAATAGTTGCAAACATTTTGTTTTGTGTCTAAAGATTTTGAAACGTTTACCAATGTCTATAAACAGGACTACTTTACGTATATTCGTCCAACGTCGATTTTATCACTATAAATTCTGATTTAGATCTCCTCATTTTATTATTTTTATTTTAAGGCTTAGATAGCCAGTGGCATAATAACTTCTCTGCCGTCGATAAGAGAGCAGTACAACAAAGTAAGCAGCTATAATCGACTAACATATTTAACCTTTCACTTGCTGGTTAATTTAGTTTAGAGCTACAAAGCATTACTATACTGATAAGTGATACTAAGATGACTTCATCACATGGAATGCACATATTATTAATGTTATGTTGTACGCATTTGAGATAGGTGGGCCTCTCCCATGGAACGTCACTCAGCTCGGTCTTCAGCTGTTTTCATCCAATTTATTCCTGTTACACTTTCTTCCCGTTGCTGGGTAAACAGAGCGACAAGCGTTGTCTTTGCCACTTCTGACAATTTTTTAGGGTGATTGCGAAAAGGCAGAAATCTAGCTGCCAGTCTAACAGTCAGCACTCTGCTAACCAAAGTAGGAAAAATCTCACAAATTGAGTTTGAGTTCCCAAAAAACAACCTCCTCATATGGGAGCCTGTGGCTCAGCCCACTAGACCCCGGAGGCAGTTTCACTAGTTTACGGGAACAACTGGCGCAGCGAGTCAGAGAGGCTTTTCACTAATCCCAGTCTGTATAAAATAGGGACATTTCCTGCAATAATTTACAATCCCTTGTCAAGTTCTGTAGGCTCGGTAGACGGGCTGGATTTGTGCGGGTTATGGTATGGCTTAGGGAAAGATGATATTCGATCTAAACGGCGTGATATTAAGACAGTAAAAAATTGCAGGTAGGTACATTGAAAACTCCTTATGCTAATCAAATAGCCTTTTGAAGCCTCATTGGTATCTCTTGCAAAAAATTTTTTTTTTACTTGGAATGGGTTAGCTCTTGACTCTAGACACAAAGGTCAGCGATGACCATGAGAGAGTCGACGATGGAGCGAGCTAACCCAGAAGACGCTTGTTAAGGCACTGGTAGTCTCACGCACCGACGGAATACAGCAAGCTGTATGGTGCCGGACTCCGGTGAGAGGGTGGTCGCGAGCCATGCGGCCCCAAAAAGTTACAAAAAAAAGTTACGTCAAAATGTCAATTTGCTGCAAACAGGTTGCTGTGTCCCGTCGGTGCGTGGGAGTGCCAGTGCAAAACAGGCTCGCTCCATCGTCGACTCTGTCACTGTCATTCCTGACCCTGTCTAGAGTCAAGAGCAAACCCGTTTCAAATTTAAAAAAAAACACATTTCTTAATGTTCGTAATTTTTTCACCTGTACAGTGTAACAGGATTGGTAAATTGAGGCACGTTATACAGCCGATACTCATCAGCCAAGCGTTACAAAACAATTAGGCACACAGACCGCTGGTTCATGCTTGCCTATAGGCTTTTTAAAAAAGTTATTTATGGAATACGGGACAAGGAGGTCGTATATTCCTGTCACCGTATATTAACTGCCCTGCATGGCTTACACAGTCCTCCCAACCGATTTTTCAGAAATGGCGGCCAATCTCCCAGAGACCAGTATGAATAGCACTGTGAGTGCAAATTCACCTCAAAAATGTATTAAGTATATCAATTCTAATCTTAAATATTTCCCATTAAGTGTTTAGTACTATTTTATTGGACAATTAAAAAAGTTAATTAACAATTCACATTGTAAATAGAAAATTTCATCCAAGACGTCACGTCACGTCCCATTAAGTTGTAATAATGAATTTTATGGTATACGTTAAATGATCGTTCCCAGAGTCAGGTATAGTATTTGCAACAAATAGTCTAGATACCTTCACAAAAGCTTTTTGAAGTTACAAAATAGAATAAGTAGACTGCATTGCAACCATTCAACTGATTCATACAATTCGGTATCATTGTCATCAAATTGTTCAGTGTACAGTCATTGAATACATGTATTTTAAAGGACTATTATTCAGCCTAGGTTTTTATGCAATGCAAACAAGCCCTGTTTTATTCAGTTTGTAAAGCAAAATTAGAGCAAGGCCTTGTATGGTGGAACATGCAAAGAAATGTACATATACAAATAGATTTAATCGTATAGTTGGAATGCGAACAAAGGTAACTTAAAAATCGATCTAATGTACGTACAGTTTCAGGTTAAAAAATATCTGCAAACTTATGCAGCCCAAAAATGTTAGCGCATTTCTAATCATAGTAGGATCCTACTACGATCTTTGAACAGGCGGCGATATAATGGAACTAAAATTTGGCTATGGTTACACTGACAGCGATTGAAACAATGGTAGTTATAGTGGCGACGTGACAACTGTTCAAAAATTGCAGTCGGTATGTGAGTTTTTGAGGAATATTTCAGATACGGTTATCAGCACTAGATTGCTATGTACTAAATCCCTCTTGTACTGACTTCTGTTCTGTAGCATTTCCAGGTAGATAAGCAGTTTCTGTATTTTATATTTCTTTAGCTCTCAAATCTAAATGATGTGGTAGAAATAATTTACTTAAAAAGTCCAAGAGTATTTTATGTTTAGGCCTAAATTCCGACGCTGAGTTTATCTTAACGAGTTTTTAATTCATTTGCAACGAAAGGACGTCATAATATTGCGCAATGAACGATATCATATCATGCTATGGACTTCAACAGTGGCTCTAAAAGTGTTGTGGTACCGCGAACCAGGAACATAATATCCACCTTGTGCCACGGAATAAGTATTACCTATAATTGCTCGTGCAAAACGTGCAGAATTATAGCTATTCTGATGGTGCAGGGTGCAGCAATATCATAATTTGACTTTCATTTAAGACTATTATTATATTCTGTGCGTACGATATGAAATGTGACATAATAAAATTAGTAATGGTGTCGTGTTTTTTGAAAATTTTACTTTTTAAAGAGAGGAGAGAGTTTGAGAAACACTGGTGTGCAACATTTGAACAGTAACAAAAGATTCCAACCTTAATTAAATTAAAAGGGTTCTTGGTTCGAGTGAAGGACCTCATTAAAACTGCCCTAATTTCATACAATTGCGGTTGATTGCGTGTTCCGTAACACAACGGGGCTCTATATTCTGTTTCAACGTGTGTTTCGCAATGTTTGAACTACTTAGCTGATCAGGTGTTAATTCTGCAGCTAATGAAATGTATCATCATCTCCGTCTGAATATGCATTCCTGGTATCTATTGCTAGAATTGGAATACTTTGCCTCATTTATACTTTTAAGGTTCTCGCTCCATCATTGTCTAGGTTGTATTTTAGAAACCAAACTAATACAAAACTGCACCAATCAATAAATTTAAGTAATGATTTACTCGTGGGCACCAACATGGGCACGACATGGACATATCGCTAGGTTCGCAGCAATCAAACTGAATCCCTTTTTTGAGAATAACGAAACTTTAGCCCGATCACCGTCGGACAAAGTCTATTCAGCTCCTCACAAATGCAGGATACTTTATGCAGACCAGGTTGAGCAGTTAAGCCGTCCACCCAGCTGCGGCTAATCGCATGAAAGGCACCGCTAAGTCGGGGGGCAATTAGCAAGATGCACCGGAACTCTTATATTGCGATCCGCCTCCGAGTAGCGTCATCTCCGCCTGGCGTTCCTGGTACCGTAGGAGTTGGGAATCTTTGCCCCACTTTCTTGACTCTAGGGAGGACAATATCTACATAATACCTACGGTCACATATTTGGATCACTCTGTGTAACTCTTAATACGTGTGATAAGAAAAGAAGAATTATGAAAGAAAATAATAGAAGGATCGGAATTATCTCCTGGAATAGGACGCAGTTTTTAACGGTGAAAACGCATTTAGCCACGGGTGAAATAGCAGGCAAAAAAAAGTTATATAAATAATAATAACACTAAATAAAAAGTTCCGTGTACGATGGAAGTGATCAAGTTTATGGGCAATACGGCTCACAAAGCGATAAGCCTCAGCTGTTTTCGAAGTATAGTGTTTCAGCTATTCTTGACTAGCATCGATCGAAATGCGTTAAAATATCCACCAGATTCATGCGCTCCTAGTATTTCATGTAGCATAGCGTGGGCGGTAAACTACCAGGCTTAGGCTCGTATTTATAAAGCGATCTCAAGATTGAGAGCAATAATAAGTATGGATTTGACAGACCGTTTTGTACTGAAATGACATTTCTGATACGAACTCAAACTCGCTGTCACTCTTGAGAGCTGATTATAAATACGGGTCTTAGTTTACTCAAACACGCTGTCTATGGTATTTCATTAATGTTCAATTGGACATTGCTATGAGAAGCGTTACATTAATTAATTCCAGTGAATTGGGAATTAATTATTCATCACAGCTGTGTTTATAGATTTACGTGTGTTCTGTAAGTAAAGAATTCCATTATTAATGTTTCCGTTTGGAATTTAACGGGATAACTACAAATACCTACGTTAAATGCAGAGTAAGGAGTACAACAGTCAATGCCTCATTAGATATACCTCATATAGATATTATCACTTTAACATACTATAATCAGTCTATTTCTTAAAAAAAGTTAAACATTATTGCATTGCCATCTCAATTCTGCTGACCAACTTAGATTCAATAATAAGTAACCTAAGCGTGCTTTCCGATTCCAAGGTACGATATGCGGCTACATTGTTTATGGAGAAAAAAACAACCATTTACGCAGACGTATTTTTGTTAGGTAGGTACTTGCATGTTACGAACTCAGTAGACAACACGGTTTTTTTTTTGTTTATAAAAAAATATATGATTACGCAGACGTCTGCGCTCCTAATGGACTACGCCATGTACTGTACACACCAAGTAATCAGTGTACTCATGTAGGATTTGACCGAGGATGACACATCATCCGGCCGCGTGTGTAATTAGCAGCATTTAGTGCGGCGCCGGAACTCTTTATTGCCGTAATGTTCGCGCGAACAGCTCCGTCGTATGGACTCCTAGTACTCGCGCGTCGTAAAAATGTTGATTCGACCCAAATTGCCGCACTTTTCTTGACTTTAGCCGCTTTATTGCCGCCCCCGGCGATCTTGGCTGAATAAAGATGTTTTGTCCAATCCCGGTCTCGGATTATACGAGTGCCATTGGATTATTTTTTTCTTTTTTGCCGCGCAAAAGTAATAACGACTCTTTTTGTGTGAGAAATTGGGGTCAGGACCTCTGTTTATTTAAAAGGCATGAAAACAGCGTTAAGTAATACTGGCATAAGTTTCTGAAGAATTTTATTTATGCGATTCTTTCATAACATAAAGTCAGTACCAAATAGAGATCAAAATTACCTACCACTAATTTTAAGAAATTATCTAGTAAAATACATGTTTTTGTATTTTTCCCACAATTATCGGTATTTCTCATACAAAGATGCCAGCTTACTTACAATGCATTGTCAAGGTTCCGCAATTTGCTACCGTTACTTGTAACACTTAAATTCTCTTTTGCTCACGATCACTGTGATATCCAGTGACAGTTGTAAGTGGCTCAGTTTAAAGTGATTGTTAGAGTTAGAGCTAGTGTGTTCTAGTGAATAGGATTTGGCTTTACAGCCATTTTATAGGTAGAGGCGTATTTTACTTTACGTGAAAATCTAAGCTACATCTCCTATCTCATCGGCCCCCACAGCCTAGTTGTCAGTGTATCTGCTTGCTACGCAGAGAGTCCCGGGTTCGATTCCCGGCCGGGGCAGACATTTGAATGATGAATTTAAATGTCTGTTTCTGGGTCTGGGCGTTCTTTGTGGTTGTTTCTGTGTATGTCCATGGCGCTCCGATACAGGGAATCCTAGTGGGGGCTATGAGTGTGGTCGTGTTTGTTTGTTTGTTTATCTACATCATGCTCTGAGTAACTTAGTTATTTTTTAATCTCTCACGAGCTCTGGAGAGCTACTAGGTGAGGCTACCCGAAAATTGCTGTTCAAAGAATATCGAAAAAACATTACGATTGCCTATGAAGGCTTGACTGGGAGTCATAACAACATCGGTAAGCCGTAACGAGTACCTTAACAGGTATGCGTGAAATAGAGTAGGTACATGACACGGATAAAGGAATAGTATTTTTTACCGTGGGAATTGGGAATATTGAAAAAAATGCAAGTAAAAACGCGAGTAACGTGTGTTATAAATAGAAAGTGTAAGTTGATTCGCAGAGAGGAGGTTAGTCAGTCCATTGGTCAGCTACTGGGTTTAAATGCTTGTGGAAGGTCCCTCGTAATGACCAGCTTCCGCCAGAGACCACGGTCCCTCGGGGTCACTAAACTCTAACAGAGATAGATCTCTCTCGAGAAATACCTACAAGATCTTTTACCATTTCCTCGCGCGCTATAATATGCATATTGCAGATATTATGTAGAACCCAAAATCTTTAGAGGGTCAATAATGATGTCTTTGACGTAGCCGTCTAGAACCCATTATGTGACACATACCTACTTAGCTCCATTTATTTTATGTTACATAAATATAAAAACTTCATACTCGTAGGTATAAAGGGCACGTGTACATTGTACAAACAAAGAGTCACGTGACTATATTTTTAATTCATCTACAAACATTTTACTTATGTCGTAAGCCAACTACACTAAGTCGTCATTTCACGACACAACAGTCAAGAACGCAAAAAGCACAGTAATGTGTTCTGAGAATAGCTTGTATTTCTCGTAATGGAAGCCAGGTATTTTAACATGAAGCCACTTAGAGAAATTAACCACCATTTAGCTATTGTCATTTAAATAAGTATTTTTTTTTGCTGTGTATTCTATAAGGTAGTTTAGGTCTGTGTACTCTACTTTAGGTCATTTACGCTCTGCTTACCCCATTAGGAATTAAGGCGTGATTATATGTTTGTATGTATGTTTCATGGTACATTATAGAGCCTGTTACTAGTAACTAAAACCCCGCATAGAGTTATCAGAAGTTTGTGGTGGATTCATAACCACTTCAAACAGAACATTAATTAAAACTAAATATAACTTTAATTAATTAATTAAAGTGTGTAACAGACAGGTAACTAAAGTACTAACTATAATATCAAATGTAGGTATATAGTGTATTGTGTAACTACTTTGCGGTTTCACCCGTGCTTTTTCGTTATGATATTATTTGTACGTATAATAACCTACATTACCTACTAGCTTTTTGCGCCGCAATTTCAGTTGATGAGATTTCCCGTGAGAATCAGATGTTTTACCGCAGTAAAAAGTAGCCTAAAATACCTTAAATTTAGCAGGAACATAGCTTTTTTATGCTGAATGAATTTTTGAAATGTAGTTTAAGTTCAGTCAGACCCTATAAAAGGATTTTTTTGATCTAGACTAGACATCCACTGAAAACTAAAAAATTCAAGAAATAAATCAAATCACCATTAGTTTTATCTTGTATAACGCAGAATAGTAAATCAAGAGACAGCTTAAAGAAAAAAAAGGCATTTAAAAAATACTTCAAACGATCCGCAGTGTTTTAGTCAGCCATCTTGTAAAACCAACGAGGTGGTAAAATTAAAGCCAGACAATCGTCATTCTCTTGACATTGTGAAACGATGTTCGTGCACACTAAGGTCAAAGTGACTAGCCTAGTCGACCTATTCATTACAAAATTGAAAGAGTTGTAATTACCGTTTTTTTAACATGTTCTATCATCGTCTGCATCGTTACTTTCCATCAGGTGAGATGGCGGACGAAAATGGTTTGCCTATTCTTAATAGTAAAAAAAATGCTACCATTCGCGAAATTCGGTATGAAAACCTGTATCTAAGGTACCGGTTTCTTATTTTTTACTGATAGATCATCTAATTTGAAGAATATTCTCATCATAAGAAAATTAAATTGTTAAGTAATTAATTAATTATGAATTTTTAAAGGCATGGCAAAAACACTATATTCTGAGCCCGAAAGTAGCACGAATAGAGTGGAAATTATTTGCCTGTCCATTGCAGATTAGAGAAAAAAAAAGTTGAAATTAAACGTCAGTTCGGGTGTTGCCAGAAAGACAAAGTTTTGTCTATTTTATGATTTTATTTGTAACGTCGGCAGCAGTCATTCTTCCTAATGTGGAGTGGTGTCTGCGTCTCAAATTTAAAATTTAATTGACAACCGTAACCTAAGTACCTAGTTTGCTGTAAAGTTTATTAATTTTTCTAAATAAGAAGGTTTGTATTAAGATGTTTATTACTTTCAGAAAGGTAGGGCCATTATTTTGTGTAAGATTGTGTTGTGTGTTTATGAACGAGCTGTTTTTGAATGTGCGTGTGTGTTATACTCGTGCTTGCGGCCAATAAGTTATCAGGTTTTTGGCATTCTTGTCGAACGAAATGACCCGATAAACCTTGGTGACAGATCAGAGTAGAACCTAAAAATGTTTGGTTTACAATAGGAAATAATCGGAAATAACGTAGAAAAGTCTTATCTCAATGCCGCTTTTCGACTATTATGCCACTTTTTCATAAGTTTAGAAGAAGACTATCACAACCACTACTTTGTTTTCAATACGTTTTACATAGATACACTGATACCTGATACACATACACTCATAGTTTCTCAAAAAATCCAATATCTGTTTTACTCCTATAATCCGCTTCTCTGACTGACCGGTATATTGCATGCGTGCGATCTGGCAGCACTAAATTTTAATCCAAATGTCATTCTCTCGATAACTGTTTGTTTTCGCTGGAGTGCGTTCACGCATGCACCTAGGGGAAACCGTTAGAGCGACTTTTAATCTGACAGATCGCGTAAACCCCCGTTCATGCACGCACTTGCACCTGTCAGGATGAAATTTCCCCTGACAGGCGCTTCAAAACGCGGTTTTATCAACTGTCATAGTGAAAAGTTCCCCTAACCTTGCGCTAACCGTGCGCCCGTGAACGTACCCTTGTATTTCTCTAAGAGTCACAAATCACCGAATTTTTCTGTGAACATGGATCAATTTGTGCGTGCCGACTGCCGACACTACGAATTTACCAAAGCTAGAGAATGTTACAATTCTCGAATATGTGTAACGCGACCAACACAACGTTGCTGAAATACGTGGAGCTAGCTAAAGTGTTATTATCTTCGCGTGACTCGTATGTGGACACCGCAGTCGGTTTTGTTGAAGTAAAGAGAGCACATCCTATATGTATGGTGCGTGCTAAAGTTGTTTCGGAGCATAAAGTAAGTTCAAAACAATATGTTGTAACTATTACTATCAATGAGACAGAAGCATCTGTACTAAAAGCTGAATGTGATAGCTGTCCCGCGTCTGCTGGAGGGTGCAAACGTTGTCTTGTTGTCATGTTTTGGCTTGAAAAACGTACGACTGAACCACCTTCAACATCTGTTCAGTGCTATCGGAACAAACCCAAGTTATCCAATGTGCAATCTGAGCCCATTGCATATGAAGATATTTTTCCGAAGTCCAAAAAAATTAGATTGGTTCCCAAAGATGCCACTATAAGAGAAATGTTCTTGGAAGAATGCAAGAAGCATAATGTTACAAATTCGCTTGCTACATGTTTTGTGGAACCTAAATCAGCTACAATATATATAATATGACCATTGATTTTCTATTACAAGATGATGATGAAGATTTTGATAAATATATGGCTTACTTAAACATCAAAATTACCCCTGAAGTGGTGAAAGCAATGAATGATAGAACAGAAGGCCAAGCAAATTCAGTGGCATAGTTTGAGACAGGGACGAGTCACTGCTTCAAAAAATTTTGAAGCATCCAAATGTACCTATATTATATTAGGTATATTATCTTATCATCCTTAGTAAGTAACACAAGTCTACTGTTTGTGTTGTTTATAAATAAATAAATTATGTATTCTATTCTATTCACTATTCTGATAAGGAATATTAAGCAACTATCATCGCCGTGGTTAGACCATGGTTGGATGAACTGTACTGGTATAGTAAAACAAATGTTTCTGTGTTTGAAGACACATTGTAGGTAAATATAGGTACCAATTAAATTTTATTCTATTTCATTCTATTAAGCCATTTGTCTGTTATGTCTACTTTTCTTCTTTATGTACCTATACTCCAGTACCCAAAGGTAGCCTGGAAAAAATTGTAACCCTAACAAAAAGACCGCCTGTATTAACTGTATTATTTTATGTCTTTAGGTAGATTTATGACTACATACCTACTTGCTTAAATTTTGGTCTGATGTACCTAAATTTGATGTGAATTACAAAATAATACCTCTGACATTGTAATATTGTTCTGGAAATAAAGCAATATGTATTTTTACTTTTCTTTATATCTTAATTAACTCCTAACCATACCTACATTTAACATTACCTACTTATCCTCTAAATATTTTGTTTTGTGATAAAATAAAATAGATGGAAATCACATGATCCCCAGAATGTTTATCAATTTAAAAAAAAAAACTTTTAAAAAACTTTTACCACGATCATCAGACCTTTCTACATTACTAACATTTTTGACATAGTGTGTTGTAGGTACCTATATGGTGAAGAAAAAAACGGCGCTAGATAAAATAAAAAAATTATATTTGTGTATTTAAATCTTCTGTGGACGTGCTTTTTATTTCCATTTGCATAGAACACTGTGTAGATGTATCAATTTTGGTTGGATGTGTTGACGCTGATATACTAGTCTTATTGCATGGGTAAAATTAATAACTTGTTGCATCATAAGGTTGCTGTTCTTCTTCTTCATCACAGGGTTGTAATGGAAGTGTTTTTAAAACACATCTTCCAGCAGAATATTCATTTTTGCTACAAGATGGCAAGTTTTCAATATGCAGGGTAGCAGTATTTTTCAAGTCATCTTCCAGCTGCAAAAAAAACAAGAAAGTTTAAGTAAACATACAGGTAAGTATTGCATGTAAATATACTATAGATTTCTTAAAGAGAACCTATGGGTGTCCTTAGGTTAAAAAAGTAGGTAGATGTTAAATAAAAATGGAAATGGAATTTGAAATCTTAACTTTTTGCTTTCTTAGCTAGATATTTTTATTTATAAAACTAAAGATATTATATAATAGATATAAGATGTATCTATCTAGTATGATAGGTAAGAATGAGACTCATGGTAAGTAAATATTACAATCATGTTTAGGTTAGCAGAACATTTGGTTTGGCTGTTATTTATCACATTCTGCTCTAAGCTGTTGAACATTACTTACCTGCTTTTAATTAATCTGCCAGATTAATGTAACAATAGGTCATAGGTATTTATAATTGATTTTTTTTTATCCAGTTTCTTGTGATCCCAAAATAATTTAACCAAGTGGCACTCGTACCCTTTAAAGTAAAGAATCACGCAAAGACATATAGTCACGATATGACGATATTTGCAATAATGAACCGCTAAATTACTTACTTTCAAATTCAAATGATCTTCGCAACAGTAGAGACGGCGTCCAGGGTTGTATTTTACATTTGCTTGCGCGCAAAATCGCTGCTTTAAGGTTTCCTTGATTTGCACGAATACTTTATTGCGACTATTTGAAGTTGAGTTCTCACAACCTGGCACAAAACATTTGGCCCGCCCCGCAATTCCTGAGACCGATACATTTTGCTATTTCTTGTTAAAAATAATCGCGAGAAGAGAAACAAAGATTTTTAGATTGAAATTGAAAGAAATGACATTGACATTGACAAGCAAAAACTTTTTTTGTGTAAAGCAAAGAATTTCCACTCTATTCGTGCTACTTTCGGGCTCAGAATATAGTGTTTTTGCCATGCCTTTAAAAATTCATAATTAATTAATTACTTAACAATTTAATTTTCTTATGATGAGAATATTCTTCAAATTAGATGATCTATCAGATAAAAATAAGAAACCGGTACCTTAGATACAGGTTTTCATACCGAATTGAGCTACATTGCGGATCACATCCTGAGTGGCGAATTTAGTGACTGGTTGTTTCTTAGATCGTCATGCACGCTAGCGACATCTTTCGTACAGATTTACAACGAAGTATATTATGTATGATGTCAAAACAGATGTCAAAGTTTAGACATCTTTAGACAATGCTAATTGTGTTGCACAAGTAGAATAAACCCATCAGTAAGTTCGCACCATCTTTCGCACCCTCCATTCTCCTTCAAACTGGTCGTGTTTGCATATGAATGTCAGTTAACTCATTACAATGACAAAGATCCCCGTCTGCGGTTGACTTAATTAATCATTGTTTACTGGTTTACATCGGAACTCGAAAGGATTTGCATCCCTATGGAATAGTTAAGCCAGTGGTTCCCAATATTTAAAGGCAAGGTACTGCCTGGCTTACTATCACCTGCCTCAGAAGTTACCTAGAAACGAAAGATTTTTGGTGTTCCCGTGTGAATGCCTGCGGCCTTAGTTTATAGGTCAGCTTACTAAACTAAAGACAAGAGTTAAAATCCATCAGCCATAAAAAAAGAAAATCAAAATGTCAAATGATAAGGTATAGTTGATTACGTGCTGTTTAAAAAAAACTATTAGAGATTTAAAATGCTAATAGATTTATTAAACAGAACAGACAAGTTGATTTCAAAGTATAATTTGACATAAGACCGAAACCACAGTTTGAGAAACACTGAATTAAGTTATGCCAAAATGTGGTAGAACTTCTGCTATGGTGACAAGATCATTAGGGTGGTGTATTACGTCATGTTTCTGATGGATAGAGTACGAACTCTTGAAAAAGTGTTGCGCCTGTTGTATAAAATTATATTCATGTATTCGTTAAAATGAATATGACCATATTGAAAACGTAGTATCATTACTCATGGGAGGATACAACTTCATATAGAAATTTAATATCTGTAATAAATAGGCATACCTAAGTACGTTTCTGTTTAGCGCATTGAGGCGCACGGCATACTAGAAGAGTCAAGGCGGCGGCGAACAGATTTTCTATAGAAATTCTATTCAACGCAGCGCAGCTTCAAATGTGCTGTTTTCGCGGTGACGCAAATTATTATAGAATATCTACTCGCTCTCGACTCATCCACTAAGTATGCCTAGTTCCCCTTTTCTACGTACTAAGTCTGTATTGTTCCGGACATCTCGCTGTCTCTATTCTCACAACGTGAACCACGAGCTACCTACGTGACAGACACGTCATGATGAGCGGAACAGAAAGGCAACGTGCAATATAAAGCTGTTTTCTGTTTATTTTTGTAAGAAAATATGTTTTCAATCACAGTTTTCAATATTGATTTAACTATAAGAATATTATTCGCAGATTATTTTCAGCTGCTGTCTACGTTCTCACGGGTACGTTATTGACACGTCCTGTTCGGAGAAACGCGTTGTGCCTGTGCATAAATAAGAGGTTCTTGTTTATGCAATGTATCAAATGTTTATGTGTATATGCAATTTAAAAAATATATCATTTCACACTCACATAATTATCACAGTATTACTGTTCGTATTGTCACAAAAATCACACAATACGATCTCAGGATTCCATGACATTTGTGACACAGAAAAGCGAAGTGAATACCTATCTAGGCTAAGCCTTGTTCATTTTTATTTTGACTACTTTACGAGCCACAAAAATAATGACGTTTTGCAGACTTTCACACACATCTCCCTGCATTCTCCCGGAAATCCCGCCGTCTCGATTATTATGAAGCTACTGTTTGAGTGGGTATACTGTTTTATGAATATGAGCTCGATGATTTAACTGGCGCAGACGGTAGGATACCACGAAAACCGCAAAACAACATTCTGTTGATTTTATTGATGAACTCGTAAAAGTAAAGTCACATTAGTAGTAAATTAATTTCGGTTACTTCGACGACTCGAAAACGCACTCGCTTAATTTCGAAAAAAAAAAAAAAACTTTAAAAAATCTTGCAAAACATTTTGCTCAAAGTATCTCCAACGCAATAATGATCTGAACACACCTATTATCATACACTAATACTGAAAGCGGCACATCGAACCCAGCCAAGACAAATATTCCATAACGGTGGTATTCTATCTTTGTTATATCGTATATCCCTTAGGGGGTTTGCGAGCACTAAGCACACTTGAAAGCGCACTTAATGGATAAAAATGCGCCGGGACCATCTGGAGGCTTCTAGAATATTCTATGCCATAAAAGCCGGTTATGATGGAGACAAACACGTTAGGGATAGGTTTATAGTTTAAGAGGTGGGGCGCGATGCATTTTAAAATGCTCGAGTGTCTTAGGCCCGTATTTATAATCAGCTCTCAAGAGTGACAGCGAGTTTGAGTTTGTATCAGAAATGTCATTTCAGTACAAAACGATCTGTTAAATCCATACTTAATATTGCTCTCAATCTTGAGATCGCTCTATAAATACAAGCCTTAGTGACGCGAAAAAGCACATACATAAAGTCTGCTGCGTGCAGTGCAGCGTGATTTCGCGACATCTGACAAAAAATTGATTGGGATTTCAAAAATAAGTGCGTATTACTATAGTGAGAGGTTGTCAACCCAAGGTCTAAGTCTAAGTCTAAATTGAAACTGAAACTCTTTGTTTTCTCCAATCAATGGTGTCTACCTACAATCAGAAAAGCAGTTGGAACATTCCATATCTTCTTATTACTCGCAATCCACCATAAAAGTACCAAAATAAACTTACGTACTGACTCATAAGTATATGAAATAATGCGTACCTAAAGTAGGTCGAGTTTTTGTCG
Source organism: Scrobipalpa atriplicella (assembly GCA_029255725.1). Lineage (NCBI taxonomy): Eukaryota > Metazoa > Arthropoda > Insecta > Lepidoptera > Gelechiidae > Scrobipalpa > Scrobipalpa atriplicella. Next base: position 26,455 of record JARACY010000315.1, read on the forward strand.
CGCGGAAAAATATTTCCCCTCAGGTAAAAGGGGATTCAAAAAATGTTAGGCAAGCATGTCGGAAATGGAAACATGCAATTCCGTTAACAACTTATTTTTTTACAACATTAACCTTAACATTCTTGAATTGTTACCAAAGTGAGTAAGTCAAATACTTACTTAAAAAAAATTAAAACTAAAAAAGGATGTGATTTATTTAGATTATTAGATCATTAGCAACAGATTATTTCAAACATCATAGGTAATACATTATGTGTTCATATTTATAAAGAACGTTGCATGAAATTAAACGAAATTGAGTATACAGATGGATTATGAGATAGAATAACATCTAATGTTCCTTTTTACGGTGAAAAATATCTTAATCCTTCAGGAAAATTCATTTCTGCGCAGTTCTAGCAAACACCATCTCCCGTTTATTTGCGTTTTCCATAAAATACCCTGTACAAGATAACTTGTCCCTATTTTATCGGCAGTGTTTTGTTTCACCTGAAGTTGCGGCAGGAGTTGCTAACTCTCATATTTATAGGGGCTGAAGCTAACTCTGTATTCCTTTTTCTTCCTTCACCTGTTTTTGTTTGTTCTGTGTTTCTGCTGAGGTTTTTTTTTATTTTTTCACAAATGGCCGGCTATTTTATTGGCTACCTAATAGTTTAAGCGCCGCGCTTATAAGTAAATATGTGGTTTCAGTGTTGATGCAGCAGACGTAGTTGCTACTTATGTACTAGCTGAAGAACAGTGTTGCTATGGGCAATAACACACTGAGCTTTGACCCTCTGCATCGCTTCAGCACACGGAATGTGTAATTTAGGTTGAGTTTTTCATGTTTATGTCTTCCATTGTTTTTAATTTTTGTTACATGGGTGATGATTTTTTGGATGCAATAAACCTTTTATCTATCTATCTACTTGCTTAGAAATTCCTTTCGTCTCAAAACAGATGTTCAGAACTACATTCAGAAATCAGATCCGCCGCTCTACTCATATTCTCTTCCCAACTTCGCATATGCCGAAACATAATGGTCTACCTATTTAGTAATTTAAAAGGCGCCGTTGTAAGGAAGGCAAATATGCCTTTAACTACCATTTATGCCTTAAAATAGTTACTTATATTCAATGACCTACGGTATACCAGTCATAATGGTACGACAACATCAATCAAAAAGGTCAAAAGAACGAAACTATCGAAATATGGGTCAAACCCCGAGAGTGAATGAAACAGAACGCAGGGGTGAATCACGTGCTGAATTTCATATTGATTGTCATCATTTCGCATTGTCAGCATAGAATTAATACACTTTGCGAGATTGTTTCCATTTACCCATCCCGAATTTCCAATTGTACCTAAGCTACTTCCATGTTGGACTGGACTGGAAGCGATAGAAAGAATTATAGAATGTAACACCCGTTTGTCTTCCAAGGAAAAATTAGACGAATGACTGACAACATAATCACTACAATACACATTTATATCTGATATTTTTTCAGACGTGCCAAAACAGCTTATTATTAATCTAAGAACTATAGGAATAAAGACCTGACAATGTAATTGTTAAATAAATGCCATCTCTGATTGGAAGGAGAAGTTTAAGTAGCTTCTTTGACGATACCTTTCGTCACAGCATAATAAATAGCTTTCGTTGAGAATATCAATCGCAGTGCAGCGTAGTAGGTAGTTGGTTGAATTTTTGAACGTAGTAGATGGTATAATGATTCGGAGCGGAGTTTGGCGCGGTTCCATCGCCCGCGGTGCTACAGACGTACAGACATACCGGTAATGAGCACAGGTACTGCGCTCAATTTTATACTGGAACGTTCTTTTCGAATATTATACTTATCCATTGCATTCAAGACTTCATTTGAGAAAATCATGTCTTTTTTTTCAATATATGATTATTTGTAAATACAAAGTGAAACTTCATCTGTGGCAAAGTGTATAACATTTCTGTGATCTGAGTCTTGAGCTCCAAAATTTGTGGTGTGCTTCGGAGAGCATGATGAGCCGTCGGTCCCGGTCTCTTTCTTTGATAGTTATCGTTTCACAAAGCATATCAGAGGTGTATTCGGTGGTTAGAATCTTCGACATGCAGGTAAATCTGGTCGTTCGTCGACTATGTATTACTCGCTCGATATTTATAAAAGACGAAAAATAGAGCTAAAGCTTTACCTTCCATTAAAAGATGAAACTGGTGACAAAAAATGTTGGTACCTACCAATCCAAGCTTATGATTTTAATTCCCTCACTTTTTTTTATTTCCTCGTAGGTAGTAAAGTGTGGATGGTATAATAGTAGCAGCGCGTGCGGCAAATTTGGCCGGCTTCCACCACTTGTACGGGTTATAGCTTCATTCTATAATGAGTAACGCGGCTATTTCTTAATTTGCTGTATTTTTATTTGGAATCAGCTATATTTCTACGAGTTCCTGCTATCTTGGTACTATGTTTTCTTCTAATAACGTTATAAATTAACTGTTGTAAGAGAATATAGAAGTAAGAAGATATTAATTGGCATCATCTATTTAATTATATTTTGCTCTTAGAACTTATTTGGATGACGTGATGTGGAGAAAATTAAATGACTGCAAAGACCAAGGGGTCAGAACCGCATATTGAAGGTTGTAAGTAGCGATGGGCGGGTGGAAATTTCCCGTGCTCGAAATATTCTCTTCGGAGAATATTCTCGGAAAGTTTCCATTGTGCTCGAAACTTTCCCTGGGACCGAGAACATTCAGTATCGATTATACATTTAATTGTAATCAATGAAAGCTTATTCAGTAATGTGTAAAACTAATAAAAAATCAATAAAACATTATGAAGGTACATTAAATAGCTTGAAACAGCCATAGTAAAGGATTTATTTCAGAAGGTTTTCAATTAAATTATAGGTAAGATTTAGATTTAAATGCATCTAAAATACTAGATTTAAGTACAATGAAATGAACTTTACTTTTACAGGTTTTTTCATTCATTGCAACACTTACGACAATTCCACGCTTTTATACTTAAGAATTATATATTAATTTAGTCGTACTACAGCCGGACAAATTTAACCTTTTCGCCGCCACTGACGGGTGTAGCCGACAGCTCGCAACTTGCCCTCAGCGCCATAGTCGGCTTTAGCCGACAAAAAGTAGTAAACAAATTTATGTTAAAAAACTGGCAATTTTAGAACTGTATAATTGTTTTTATTTCGCAAATTTAATCTTGAGGAAATCATTATAATTTTGCAGATATGTCCCAGTTTTCCGAGAATTTTGATATAATTGCATGCTAAAAGACGGACTGAAAACGCCTGGAAGAGCTATTGGGCAATGAAAGATCTTATGAAAGGTGACTTGCCCCTTACCTTAAAGCGTAAACTCATGGATATGTGCATTCTTCCCATCCTTATCTACGGAGCTCAAACCTGGTCTTTGACTGATGTCCAAAAATTCAAACTCAAGGTTTGCCAACGTAACATGGAGCGCAGCATTCTTGGAGTTAAACTGATCGACCGAGTTCGGAACTCAGTGCTGCGTTCCCAAACAAAAATTGTAGACGTAGCTCAGAAGGCTGCCTACTTGAAGTGGGACTGGGCTGGCCACGTCAACCGTATGCCGAATGTTCTATGGGCTAAAATTACCACCGACTGGGAACCAAATGCAATAAGGCGACGTGGACGACCCCGAAAGAGGTGGCGCGATGAATTGGACGCATATCAAAAAGCATGGCGGGTATTATCAATGGATCGTGAAAAGTGGAAGGAAGGGAGAGAGGCCTTTGCCCTGCAGTGGGACACCATAGGCTCATAAATAAAAATTATAAAAAAAATATATTAAAACTAAGGATAGGTAGTTTACTCTTTGTCGGCAAACCACTTCTTCGGTAAAACATTTAGTTTAGTTGGGTTCTGATTCTATTGTTTGTTGCGCACGTGCACTTTATAGCAGCGATTACATTACCCGGCCGACCAGGCCCAATTTAGGGTAGGGAGCTCAAAACGGCAAGTCTAATCGCAGTAAGGAAGTAAGGATCCTGATTAAGGGCGATCGTGCCGTCCCGACCGTCCTACCTCCTGATTTCGGATGCGAATCGGGTAATGTGATCGCAGTAAGGGAGTAAGGGAGCTCAGTCGCTGCGCGGCGTTCAGTACGAGCGGACGTTTTTGTCAATTAGCGGTAATAAAATACGCGTTGAAGATGTCCATCAAACATAGAAATAATATCACTTATACTCACGAGATATAGTATAATATTATTTCTAAGCCACCAAACAAGAAATGCGATTAAATTTTGAATGAATACGTGTATATAGTGAGAGACATGCCGTATCTGATCTCAAATCTATTGCATTTACATCCTAGGCTCCAACAGAAAATGTTTATTTATCTTTTTCTTCATGTCGTGTGAGTTTCGAGTCGATCGACCCGATGAACCCTAATGTCAGAGTTTTCAAACCGCCCAATAGCACACCTAATAAGCCTCTGACATGGTTTGTGTATCGACCCACTGACCAAAACAGCTACCGGGACCGACGGCTTATGTCCTCTGAAGCAGGGTAATGGTATTCAATAAAAATATCAAACAATCAAACGATATTTTTATATTTTTATTATTTTTCAGTACATTGAAAACACATTTCTACTTATATCTTTCAAATTAAAACAAATATAAAAAAAAATCAAACAGTTTCGAATTATATTGACGCAAAGAACACATTAGCATTACTAAAACAATTATAAAAGAAAAATAAACTGGGGCCCTAAAAATCTTGAAAAAGGTGGTTGTAGCAACTCTCAGTAGCTCAAACAGTGGCTTTTTACTTTTTCTGCACCCGAATTTCCGACCTCTGATCATAACTTTAGACTATCTTTATTTGAATTCAGCACACAGAGAATATTCTCGAGAATTTTGGGAAACTTACGGAGAATATTCTCGGGAACATAGGAAATATACGAAACGATAAGTGTTTCTGACATGTAAAACATCTAAAACAGTTCATATATTTGAAATTTAGCTATTAGCATATAAAAAGAAAATTAAATCAAGACTTAACACCAATGTTCTCCTAAATTCTCGTTCCATCGGAAACTTTCGAGTGCGTTTCCGAGAATATTCTCGCGCCGGAGAATATTTCGAGAACGGCACAACGCTAGTTGTAAGTACTGAAGAGACCAATTCTGAAGAGCAACCTGATGACAGAATACCTGACTGATTGGGAGCATAGACTGCGGTGACTTATTATGGGAGAACGCGAATATTATTAAACATAAACATGCAAGGTACACCAACACAGTAATGGAAGACACTCGTTCGATTTGTTTACCAGCGGAGTACCAATTGAAGAAGAAAAACATCCTGAGGACGAAGTTACTTCATAATGTTGTTATTAAATTTACAATGTTGCCCCAAAACATAATACCGTAGCTCTCGCAGATTGCTACCTCCCAGCAAATTTTCAGCGCCATTTACTTTAAACTTAATTTGCAAAACTTGTTCATATATTACCAACTATTCCCACCTCTGGTCCAAATATACCGTTTCGCAAAAGTTAGCGCATCCAAATGCGCCAAAAAGCGTTTTACCGCCTTCCTTGGGCGATCCAACTAGGTTTCAACTACCGTCGAACAGAGTTTTTGGAAGTTTTCAAAGTTTTAATACGGTTTCGCATTCCGCCCCTATTCTGTTTGTGGTCGAAGTTATTATCCTGTATGCGGGAATGTAGTTTTTTCTCTAGTAAGTGTTGCGCTTTGGCTGCTGTAATGGTGGCTTTTGCTCACTTGGTGGACATTTTCGTTTAACCACTCATTTTGTTGACACTTCGTCATTAATACTGAACTTGGATGGAACAGAATGGTCCTATATAGGTCCCTATTGGGCCCTTCATTGTAAAATTTTGTATTGTACATTATAATATGTTAGATAACTTGACTTTGGCTGTATGGCCTGTGTATTTTGCTTCTCCCTTTTAGGAGAATTTAAAAAAAAGTAGGGCGGCCATTCGAACGACTCGGGGTTATGTTGTGGATGTCAATTTGTCAATAGCGCGTCGTTGAAAACAATGCGATAAATATCTTGTTTTATTATAATTTAACATGTTCTACACGTGTATTTAGTAATAAATTTACTGTAATGTACTTTGGTGTTTCAGTGCTTTATGCGTACAGGTCATAAAACGCCAGAAGGGACATGCAAACATGACCGAAGCCTAACCTCCGATAAGGGTTTTTCCATGATGTTCCAACCAGTAAACATGGGATAGTCTAATATCAGAAGTGATATGGAGAACTAACGCCACAGGTATTCATTCATATCCTGACGCCAGATGTATCGGTATGTACTTACTAAGTTTTATTTTAAGCTTTCTACTTGTATAACAAGAATTGACAAGCACTCCTCGGTATGAAAGCGCACTTGATCCGCTTATGGGATGATTTCAGTTGAGAATAATGTGAGAAGGGAAAGTGTAAACAAACAATAATGTAATTATTGTACATATTCAATTCTGATTGGTCAGCCAGTCTGATTGATAATGATAACTATTACCAACTCTGTTCACTAGATTTCAGTTGGTTAGTTTGCTTGTTCATACACATAATACCATAGTACCTACATTACATTACCATTGCTGCACTCTGTATATTATGCTGGAGCTGGACACCGTCCCAGTAGGTACATAGTTATAATACCTACCTACACCACACAATTACAACCTATAACTGAATTAAGCGTGGTAAGGCACCGTGTTATTTTATTCTGTTGTGGCCACCCTCACTTATACCAGTAAGTAAAATTGCCTATATCACTAACTCAGAGATTTATATGAAAAACATTATTCTATCAAAGTAATAAAATATAAGTATAAGCAAACCCATATAGGTAAAGTTATAGAAGGTATGCCAAAGATAGAACTCTATCAAGCTATCAACTATTCAATGGAAAACTGGGAATAGAATTTTTAATGGAACCGAACGGGATGACAAGAGGTAATAACTGAGGTAATGATATTTTGAGTATAGTGAGGACTAAAGAGATAAACATTGCACACTATGCGTTATTGTACAGTAGGTACAAATAATAGAAATCACATTAAGTGTAGAGAAATAACCTTTATGATTATGAGTAAAGAGATTCAATATGGTCACTTTAAAAAGTAAATACAGATAGAATATTATGCAGAGGATGCCATGTACTATTCTGTGTATTCCACAGTAGTACATGTCTTTTGTTTGTACTTTAGTAGAGTAGCTCAATGGTTCCTCACACATCGTACAATATAACTGGTATTGATTATTCAGCAAACAGTAAGACATAATGATTGCAAAGACAAGTAGGTAGATAAATAAGGCTAAGATGGCCTTATTGCTATGATGGCGATTTTTGCCAAGCATCCCCTGGGTAGAATAAAATTTATTTGGTCAGAGAAAAATAATTATGTGGGCAATACATAGAGGTAGGAAAACTAGTGGGGGCGCCCCGTTCTACTATATTAACATTATCTTATACAAATATCAGTAGTTAATGATACAGGTCGTCAAAAATCGTTTTGTCTCTTTTATACTTCTACAAAATATCATTACCCCTTTAGCCCTTTCTTATGTCTATGGGGCAATGAGATACTAGTGCATCTCAATTACATTGAATAAACATACACTGACAGGTGTATAAAACGCATAAATGATGTACCTACTTTATTGCATCATTCATATTTTAAATTATTACTAAATTTAATTAATAACCTGTCATGTCCATAGAGCTACTTAGCATCTGTCAATAATTTAGGTATCTGATTCAGTCAGTGGAGTTTAAGAATTCTGAGACTAGCATGTGATGTGAGCGTGATTTTATGACAAGGTAGATCAATGAATATAAGGCCAGAGTGTTTGCTAACATAACATAATCATAAAACTGCTTCATAACGAAAATAATAAACTTAGATTCTTTTGTATAATTGTAAGTGAGTAGGTATAGAAAAAGAAGTACTGATACCGACGCATGGAATGTAACCTGTAGGTAAATGTAAGAAATGTTTTAAATTAAAACCGCATAATACTACAACTATGGAAATGATAAAGAATACCTACCTATCTTTGATACAATCTGATCAAGTAAATGAATGTGTTGCTCCTACTTATTAATATGGCACAATCAGAAAATAATTGCATATATGCTAAAAGCATTGTAATTATGCTACAAATAAATAAATATCTGACTGGTTGAAAGAGTTGTTATGAGATCTCTTCTTGAGGACTGTGCCAATTGTTCTCTGGTGATGGTATAGGATAAAATAATACTGTATTGATTTATGTTGATTCCCTACACAATACTAGTTTTGGAATAAATGAAATGAAAGTGAAATGAAATGAAACAAAGAAACCATACTACTCCTTAGTAGGTACTGGTAGCGTGGTAACTGATAATTATTTGTTTTTATTGAATTTAAATAAATTAAGTTATTATTTTTATTTGAAATCATTGTTGATTGTGAAAATGAAATACATATTATCTTATCACCTACACATTATGATTAACTTGTGGAACCAATGTGTAATGCAACAGAAATGTTCTAGGTGAGTAAAATAGGTACTTGTGTCTGTGATACACAAAATGTATAAAAGGTGTACCTGCACATAATTTACATTGCAGATGAAAATACAATATGATTTCATAGGCAATTTTGGAATGGTGTAGAATTACTATTTAATGCGAAGGAATTAAACTTAAAGGCAGAATACTAATTTTATCATTCATATTTTCAAAAATAATTTAAGAAAATATTTGGTTAAGAAAGCTTACTACAATCTGCAAGAGTTTTATAATGAAGGATCTTTATATATAACATGATCTCATAAAATAATAAATATGATAAGTATATAAAAATATTGTAAATAAATAAAAAATAATATTAGGTAGTTAGGTACTTATGTCTCAACTTAGATATTAAGAGCTTGTAGGTATTTATGTTTTTTTTAAAGTACTGCTGCAGTGCTCTTGCAGGGTCCTTGTTGTGTTGACCTCAAACTATTCTATAAGATCTTTATGTACCAACAAGTGGCAACTAATGATTGAGTATTGAGTATCATGTTGTATGGAGAAGGTCTGTGGAATTTCTTGATCCAATATTAATGGAGATTTACTTCTCTTACTCATATAGTAAATTAGCTATGGTTGCTGATTTAAAATAATCGCTCTTTGATATATGCAATAATTTGGGGCTATTCCAGAAAATTATTGAGAAAAGTACCTAACGTTTTAAAATGGGGTATATGCATGATTTTTTTAAATTATCAGTAAGAATTGTTGTCGCCATACAAAAATAAATGTGAAAGAAATTTCACAAAATACTTATTAGTCTATGAGTGATAATGCTTTATAATTGTTGGTTAAAAAGAGAGAACCGAACAGACATGTGACATCACACAATAGGAGCACCACACATTTTTCCGTTTCCGTACAAAATCACGTTTCGAAGGGAGAGATAGATAGACTAGCTTTATAAAGTTATAATATCGGTGGTTTGGATCAATTTAATTTCTATTTTCACTTTTCATTTTTCACCGTTATTATGTTAATATTCGATATTTTTAAAATAAGCTCAGACAAAACACAGATAAAGATAGTAGTTGATTATTCACCCTAATTAGTAACTATTATATCTTAGAAACAAGAGTACTTGAAATTTCCTTGATAAAAAAAAAAAAAAGAAAAAAAAAAAACAGCTAGGTTTGAGTTGAGATCTTTGCAGACGCGATGGTCGACCGCAGACGAGGTTGTCAGGCCATAGCTAGTGTAATCATTGTTTCAATGATACTAGGGTATCGCAATGTCGATACATCTTAAAACTACCTTCCTTCTCATTTGTGGCTCGGTGCAGGCATAAGAAAAGTCAGAAATAACTAACAGTTTACCCACATTAACAATACATACCTATAGGTACACAATTTCCCGTTTGAGTTAATTTCATTATCTCATAAACATATCTAATACTTTATTTTAAAATTAAATGTGATACAAGAAAATGGAATAAATAATATATTGAGACATATATTTAGAACTACTGCATATTATCGAGTGAAATAGAATTCAGCATGTCCCACCGGTATATTTAAACTGAGGTGACACAAATACAACTTGGCTGAAAGTTTAATTACACAATCTCAAAGTAATTGAAAACTTACATTACTTACTAACCACTGTGCGATGAGATGTAAATGTAAGCCTTAGCACCTTGATTTGTACTATTTGCTACTGGGATATTACTTTATGCAAACTGATTTATAGATAGCATTGTAGTATGATGTTTACAACTATTAAATTTTGCCAAGTCAAGAGAGAATGTTGGATAGAAATTTAAAGAAAATACTTTTCAGTTAAAAGTAGATTATGTGGCTTGTTTGGAGTATGTGATATCAATAAATTACTGAGGTATAGGATTATGAGATGAATCCAAATCGCGTAACGTAACCTTGGTTTGTTATCAAGTGAGAATAAGGATCGTGGTAACAATCCCAAAATACCAAACTACGTAATGCCGGTTTACTCCACGTGAGGTGATTTGATTACTGTTGCAACTCATGAACGATAGGTGCGATCTTATAGAAAAGAGTTCTCAGTGGAAACAGCTGTATTGGGACGACCCATACAGAGTTGATGGAACATTTAGTAACAGTCATTTTTGCAATGATTTACACTGTTCTTCTTCTGCAAAAACTTTATTGCAGACTTAAGACGATTGATAGCACACAAAGAGAAATGTAAAGAGGTCGTCGCAGCGCCGATATGCGTCGAGAGATTGTACTACCAAGAAGAGGAACAAGGAAAAGAAAAGAGTTCTTTTCTCAGTCACGTTTGCCAGAGGGGCCTACGTGACGTTGAATTCCAAGCCCATGCACTTTAGACATCATGACATGACGAGTATTACGGCTCAGACACTAACCTTAACTAACATAAACTGACTTAACCAACATCATCTTTAACTGTTTGACATTATTCCGTTATTAAATCTGGTTGATTTATGAACAATATTATAAATATTGTCACTTGCGCTAGACAAATAATTGTGAAACAGAATTATTAGTACTATTATAACTTGAGTTTATACTGTAATCCACAACTAGAATAATACTGACAAGAATAAGAACTACACCCACAAAAATATATTTAAATATATTAAAATGAACATTATAAGTAGTACATACATATTTAAGTACATTGACTTAATGTTATTCAAATATATAATTGTAACGTACCGAATAGATAATATGGTCTCATAAAATAATGTAGACACACTTTACGATTCTGACTTAAAAAAATAATTACGAAATGATTTGAAATGATGATATGAAATGATTTATAAACGATTAATCAAAATCGTTATGTTTTGATGAGAACTGACACTTACCTATTTATTCATCTTTATCATACTATTTCCTTATCAACGGATCTGCTCCTTCAAATCAAAACAGTTGAATATAATGTGATGATGTTACTTGGTATGTAATTATTATTGTGAATAAATGATTAAGAATAATTATACCACATAAAAATAAAATGAAAAAAAAAAAGATGAGTTAAGATATAGATAAGGTCGATATCTATATTTTAAACATACAACGTGTCTCTTATAATAAATGTTGAATTAATTTATGAAACCTGTATGTTTGTGTGTTTAAGGTGCAAGCGGTACTCACGTAACTGTGAAGGATGCCGAAGCCAGAGTGAATCTCGCACGTAAACATTTGATTCCGAAGACAAATCTGATGAATGGTGAAAGAGATGCCGACGTGCAAGTGGTACTTTGTGAAGGATGCCGGAGCACAAGCGTATATGACAGAGATGCCGAAGTGCAAACGGTACTCACATGATTGTGAAGGATGCCGGAGCACAAGCGGATATGACAGAGATGCCGAAGTGCAAACGGTACTCACATGATTGTGAAGGATGCCGGACCACAAGCGGATATGACAGAGATGCCGAAGTGCAAACGGTACTCACATGATTGTGAAGGATGCCGGAGCACAAGCGGATTTGAAATGATTTTATACCGAATATAACAGGTGAAAGGGATGCCGAAGTGCAATGGCACAAGCGGTTCTCACCTATAATCAATTTATTCAGCAGGTAAAAGGTGAAAGGGATGCCGAAGTGCAATGGCACAAGCGGTTCTCACCTATAATCAATTTATTCAGCAGGTAAAAGGTGAAAGGGATGCCGAAGTGCAAGTGGCACAAGCGGTTCTCACCTATAATCAATTTATTCAGCAGGTAAAAGGTGAAAGGGATGCCGAAGTGCAAATGGCACAAGCGGTTCTCACCTATAATCAATTTATTCAGCAGGTAAAAGGTGAAAGGGATGCCGAAGTGCAAATGGCACAAGCGGTTCGCACCTATAATCAATTTATTCAGCAGGTAAAAGGTGAAAGGGATGCCGATATCATCTATAATCACTGGTCACTTATTGAATTTACAACTATTATCATTTAAACGATAATAAAAAATGAAAAAAAAAGAGAATTATGTATTGATGTATGAAATCAAGTATATGAACAATAAGTATTATGAAAATACCCCTATATGATCATTAGCTAAGATGCATATATTTGGGAAACAAAATGATACGACTATAGATATTTTATATAACAATTTGCTAATATTTTGTGTTTTCCGCAGGTACTTGAACAGAGCATTAATGGGAAAAGCATGTGTAGTAAACAAATGTAGTTTTATGGGTTTTAATGTATCAACGTACTTGTAACTCTTGTAGTATTTGTAGTCAATAAGATAATTTTCCCATTTCAGTTAACATGATTTTATATTCTCTTGATGCATATTATACATTACCATCACAACAGTACCCCAAGTCGATAGTTACTGGTCTGTAATAATGACTTTACCTACTTACCTACTAATACTACAAGTAGCTATAGCTATATACGCTAGAAGACGTCAGAACTAACTTATCTACGTACGAGAAGCGAGGCGACAATCAAATCGACAACCTCCGCTATGCTCAGCGACTGCACGGAACTTCACTCGCTTGAGAAGGCTAAGCACATGGAATGCGACGCGACTGGGTGTACCCGTCTACAACTTTGAATATTTCTAATGCTAAGTTAAAGAAATATTTAACGGAGAAAGCATTCCATAGCTACGTAGAATTAAATGGCAATAAGCATTGACATAGTATGTTTTCTTATTACTATTTAAAACTTATTATATTATGATGATGACATCTTATTTTATATTTTTTTTATTGTTCAAATTGTAATTTGAATTTGATTATTATATTTTGACATTATTTCTATTTTATTTATTTTAATTTTTGACACAAATTGTAAATCGAATTTAATTTAATTTTTTTTCTAGACATGTAATGTATATTATAATTAAAATAATAATTATTATTAAGTTTTACATAAATGTAGGTACTTAACTTGATATTGGGTATATGAAACTTCACTGGACCTAAATATAAACAAGACACATACGTACATGTAAGATGTTTTAAAATCATAATGAGTTTCTAGCTTTAAAACCTTGAATTTGAACGAATTGTCATATAGGTTCTTGAATGTTATTCTGCTTTAATTTTATTATTTTCATCTTACATCTATTGGACATACTTGATGATAATGTCTGAAATGTATGCTCATCACTATAGTTAAACTAATGAACTATTTTCATGATAAGATTAGGTTGAATACAACATATTATTTTATTTAAGACCTTGTAATGTAATGTGTATTCTGTTTGGTAAATAGATCAATACGCAATTTTAAATGACACACATCATATTCGAAATAGTGATTGCATAGAGTTTAACTTAGATTCCTTCTCCAACAGAATTGTTTGAAATGAATATTTGTATGTAATATTTGTATTAACTTATCCTTTTCACAAAAACTGTATGAGGACATACATAACGTTCGAATGGCCGAAGCGGAATGGGGACATTCCGTGATCAGGACGGCCGTCTGTTAGATAACTTGACTTTGGCTGTATGGCCTGTGTATTTTGCTTCTCCCTTTTAGGAGAATTTAAAAAAAAGTAGGGCGGCCATTCGAACGACTCGGGGTTATGTTGTGGATGTCAATTTGTCAATAGCGCGTCGTTGAAAACAATGCGATAAATATCTTGTTTTATTATAATTTAACATGTTCTACACGTGTATTTAGTAATAAATTTACTGTAATGTACTTTGGTGTTTCAGTGCTTTATGCGTACAGGTCATAAAACGCCAGAAGGGACATGCAAACATGACCGAAGCCTAACCTCCGATAGGTAAGGGTTTTTCCATGATGTTCCAACCAGTAAACATGGGATAGTCTAATAAATATGTTAATTTTACTACTTAAGAGGAAGTGAGTAATCGAAAACTACTGTATTACTGTTTTATTGTCGCTGATGATTTGCCGAATAAATAAAAATAAATAAATAATAAAAGACATGGAACGAAACGTTATTCCAATTAAACATCAGAGAGTCTACACTACACCATCAGTCTGTGGGGAGGTAATCGCCAAACTCGGCACGCTTAGCAGGCCGGTTGACAAGATCAACATAAGACAACAGGGAGCGCAGCTATTCGATCCCTAGATAAACTCGTATCGCTTAGTTGGCGTTTACGACGCCCAATGAAAAAAAAAACTATATGGATTAAACAATCTTAATTAAGCAAAAGTATTATATGAAGATAATTTTATCATAATTATGAACATGACTTGTGGCTTGGGAGTGTCACAAGGCTTGGCATGATCCTTTGGAGATCAAAGCGAGGGTAGCGGCGGGCAAAGCGCACTGATATGAGATATGAACTTCAAACAAATTAGCCGCCGCCGAGACGCAGTGTCAGTCAAACCAGTTAAACGGAGTAACACTCTGTTAGAGGTAAAAGAGAAGAAATATTTTATTCTCATGAACACAATACTTAAAGGATCTTTTCTTTTTCAATTGGTATTCCTAATTTATCCGAGGATGATATTAAGACAACGGTTTTTTTATAGTTCTCATTATTAGTCTGCCACGAAATTCAGGCTACTAAAGTATTATAAATGCGAAAGTAACTCTGTCTGTTTGTTTGTTGCTCAATCACGCCTAAACGGCTGAACCGATCTTGATGAAATTTGGCAGGACGATAGATGGTAACCTGGAGAAGGACATAGGCCTTTTTAATGCAGGAAAATTTCTTATTCCCACGGGAAATCTCATTAAGCCGCGGTTAAAACCGCGGGACGGAAAGCTAATTTTCTATATTACCTATATACCAGTTGGAAAGCTAGTTACTTCACATAAATATAGTATGTACAAGAATCGAATAGTACGTACGAGCAGATATCGCCAACTTCTATCAGTGCCCGAGGGCTTAACTCCGTTCGGTAAAGTTCTACAATTAATGGTTAAAGCAATACGCGGTGTGACTCGGAAATTAGTCTATTGGTTTAAAATGGAAGTGCTGTGTGCAATCCTTGTATCCTTTTGGAATTGGAGTTTAATATAAGTATTTTATAAAATTGTAATTAGAGTCAAATTGATTTTGTACTCGACCTACTTGATTGATTTAGTACTTCCATGCTGGACTGGGAGTAATAGAAATACATTGAATGTGCCAGCTGCATCTCTTCCCGGGCATGCTGTAAAAACCAGGTAAGGGATCCGAGGGTTTCAGTGTACTGCAATTTAGGAGATGGGCGGACAACCCGTCACTATAGCAATATACATAATCATCTGTAATAACCGATGACAGCACAAAACAAAAGATAAAATTTAAAAGCAAACTAGCATCGGAAACAGTGGAGAAACCTATTAGTATTACAAACGAACCCAACCTTATTCAGCAGAACTCGGTTAACAATGAAACAACTATAATTGACTCACAGGTGAAACTTTTTATACCACTTCGTTTGTTGTTGATGACACCAATATTTTTGCTGCAAGATTTCACCCATATTTTTTCTCAGTCAGTTCAAACTTAGTCATACATTTAATCTTAATTCAGTTTAGTTTAAGAATTTATTAGTATGAAGTGAACGTTCCACTACTACCACACAAAATGTATTTTGTTAGTTATATCATAATTTGATCCCTTTAAGTTAATCCCAGCAACTTTTAGTTACTTACACACTACCAAAAAGAAATATTCACAGAGATATTCAGGCCCATTCCTAACAGAAAAATAATCTAGAAAATTATTAAGAAAAGTGGATCACCAACAGACATCTTAACCGCAGACCATCTAATAGATTACACGGAGGCTAGTGTGTCCATATTTTATGGCCCATCCGGACAGATTTCACATTAACCACACGTCTAATGATTTCTCGGACAAAACCCTTTGTGAGAGGTCTGGAAAAGATGGCGCATAAATATGCGTTTAATTAGGAAGACAAGTGCAATAAGCTGCAGAAAAAAGTTGGGTGAGGGTTCTTATAGTTACGAGCTCTTTTGTCTTTGTTTGCAGTTCATTTCTAATTGACAGATGAACTCTATAGATATAGACGAACAAGTACCTAGAAAATTAATAATTATTCCAAAAATAAATTACTAATAAGAAAATGCAAGTACAGACGCGGTTTTTTTTTCTATTTGACGATTGGTTCGTTCTTTTGAAAAAATTACTTACTACGCTGGCTCAGCGATTCAAAGTGAGTCTTGGCCTTCAATACGAGAAGCAATTACATTATACATTTTTCATATACATAACATTCATATGCAAATATGTTAATAATATAATCACGGTCTGATACGATATAGATTTCAGAATGTCTCAAACATAAGCTCAGTCACAACACCCATAAAGATAGCCATATCGTTATTGTCGCCACAACTTCTGACAGATCACAGCGATAAATAATAAACTTCGGCAATTTATGTGAGCCCCGAGCGAAAATTATAAATATAAACTCACTCCTTAATTAAATTAAAACTTAAACTTAAGTTATAGGGAAAGAAATTACGATTCCGGCTTAGCGGGAACTGTCACCAAACCTGACGGCAATTTAATTAGAGACTTTCAGATGACAGAAAATAGTATTTTTATTCCCGATAGATGTCGCTTACTTTATTTCATCTCATCAAATCCATCCTCAGAATAAAAACTCCCTAAAGATTGCGCCGGTAGGGCAAAAGATTTTTGATAAACTGTATAATGGAGTACAAGTAAGAAGTTTTTATTCAGAGTAAAAAACAAACCTCTTGAAAAAGTTCCATATCGTAACAAAGTTATTTTCACGTTGATATAATTTATGCGATTTCAGATGATGATTATAATAATTCTGCTAGTTGGGCGAGAGTAATATTATGCCTAGCAGCAAAAAAATACGACGAAAATAATGTTCTTTTAGATTTGACATTATGGTATGTCAAGTTGAGTCTAAAAAATACAAAGAGTTTATATTCTAAGGGAGCATTGTCTTTTTTTTAAATGAAATAAGAGCAGAGCCATCTAATGTGAATTTTTGAAGTAAAATTTTGTGCTGTCAAAAAGTCCCTAATTAGACTTGCCACGGAGTCGCCGAGGTTGGGTTCGTAACGCGTTCGCTGCTGACCTTTGGTCGAAGGTAATATTTGTTTATTTAATGCTTATTTATGAACGTAGATTTTAAACATTTTTTAACAAACTTTAAGTAAAAGACATCTGTGCTGGCAGAATTTAATCTGGGCCGTGAAACAGATGAAGTTATTTCAGGAGGTTTATTAATGGTTTGTCATGATCATGAAAATTCGTATATTTGTACAATTTATATACTGCAAATATAAGAAACATGAAAATCCTGTAGGGACACAGATAAGTAATGAAACCCGTACTCTTTATGTGGTTGTCAGTATTATAAGAATTGGTAGTGATTCTGAAACGTTAAACCCATACCTCGCAGACAAAGAGTTAAATAAGCGCACTAAGGAATGGTTTGTTTACAAAAGGAATGTAGCTGCAGGAAAACTCCGTTCAATGTAGGTAGGTAAGTAAGTAGCTAAGTACTAAATATGGCAAGAAAAACCTAATAGGTATTGTTGTAGACAAATAATAATATTCATATACCCTTTCAAATGAAATCAAATTTTACGTCAAAGTATTTTCCTCTGAATACATCCTGGACCGAGCAAAACTTTATGGTATAAAACGTGAATTAATCAAAATTTAATAGGAGTTTAAGAGAAAGAACTAACAAGCCCGGTCGTAGGATTTTATTAATCCAATTTTGGAGTCTGTAATAATGGGTTGAATTATTCAGTATCCGGAAAGCTTTTAGGCCAGTTTATTCCAAGTTTGTATGGCACCGGTAATGAAACGACTGATGGCGAGCTGATGGCTAATGTTTTTCAAATAGGGATGGGCTTTAGACGAGTTAATGCAAATTAGCTACCCACTCTACAGCCAGAGTCAAAATCTATTTTTCTATAGCTGTTATTTTAGCAAAACAGAAGTCACACAAAGTTATCTCATTATTTAATGTTGAGTTATTGCCCGATTTGTCTAAAGCATTCGATTGTGTAGAACATGACCACCCGCAGCTAACATATGATCATTACTAAATTAGAGGAAACACAATCACTTTTGTGAAGGCTCTCTTCTAAAGAGTTCAATAAAAATTCATAAAATATGTGTGTAAGAGTGACTGGGATCTGAAGACACAATTGGTGTACCTCAAGGTAAATTTTCGGTCCACTCCTGTTTTTAACACATTCATACATCAACGGATATTTGGCATCGGTAATGAAACTACTAATGACTAATCGATGGTTAATGTTTTATTAATGAAAATGGGTTTGGACATGTTGATGCAAATTTATAGAATATTAGGCAAAATAAAGTACACGTCCGTTTTGTTTCGTTAATTTATATTTTGATGTAGATTGTCATTCAGTATTAACTACAGACTTCTTTGGTTTGTACGCTCCTGCCTTGTAGATATTAAATCAATACCCTATGCATGCCTAAAATCCGGTGGCAGCTTAAAGCAAAATGTACTAAAGCTTTGTTTTTTTTTGAACTAATTTATAATTTTCTATCCGAATTATTCCCGACAGTATCTTATCTCTTGAATAATCTTTAAAGTTATTCATATTAGATTAATTCAAAGGTAAGACAGCTCTTTAATTAGCATTATTTATTAACAAAAAGCTTCTACAGATTTGTATGTTTTCAAATCTTTGAAATCTCGTTCTATTAATGTTATTCGATTAATAAATGGTAAGTAGATAAGAATTTATTTATCAAAATGGCTAAATGTTTAGGCTGACGTCTCTGTTTATAATTTTTCAGGTAAAAAGGTTTATTTTTGAAATTTTTATTGACGTATAAGGGTTAGATTAAATCAATAAATTTGTGACATAGGTACAAATCAAAATCTGCAAAATAAAATAATGAAAAATTACTGGATTATCCAAAAAACAAACATAAAACAAAAGGTTAAAACTAACCGAACTCTGACCGGAAGCGTGTAATATAACGTACAATTTGATATTTCAAACCTTTAGCTTAAGGCCAGAACGGTTTATTAAAACAAATACTGCCATAAAATTCAGTAACACACACCTTCCTGTGCTGACCGGAATGCTAATAGCTACCGTTTCCGATATAGGGTTGAGAGAAAATTGATATTTTAAATATACATGTGGTATCCATGAAACAAGTATTTTCTTCCCTACTCTTATGAAAAGCTTTAAACAAGAAAGAATTATAGCAGGTAAGGAAGAAGACTTATATGTCATATGGATAATCATGAACAACCCAATGAACCTTGGTGTCAGACTTTTTGAACCGTCTCATAGGACCTCTGACACGATTGGTGCAATATTTTCCAAAACAGGAACTGGGATAAAATCTGTAGGCATGTATATTATACGGGGTGTAAGGGACAGCGTCCCGCAAACTTATAGGTGTTGCTCAGTCAACGATACTGAACAACTACCACCAGGAATTTTTTTCAGGAAATGAAAATAAAAATTTGCTTTTTCATACAAAATGACCACATTGATCAGACAATTTGTATGGAAAAGCAAAATTTTTTTTTCATTTCCTGAAAAAAAATCCTGGTGATATGTGTTCAGTATCGTTGACTGAGCAACCCCTTTCAGTTTGCGGGACGCTGTCCCTTACACCCGGTATACAAAATATGTAAGCATACAGAGGCTGAGTCTACAATAGAGCGAGCATACCCAGAAGGATTAATGTGGCATAATATCTAAAACTTGAAATTTGACAAAATTCAATAAACTATTTTTAATCGGAGTAACTATTACTGCTACTGCTTCTGCTACTCAGGTATATAACCCGACTCTATCCTACTTTCTTATTCTATCGGCTTTTCACTGTTCGGCCGATAGCAGCGTTGCTGTTATATTTTCCACATACGACCACTTTCTGATACTCAATGGTATTACTGTTAAGATAACGCTTGGGCTTTACTGGGTTACCCTCTTTTCTTTTTTATCAATAAGACTGGCTAGTTGAATGTGTTCTAGTATAATATAATTTTCAAATAATTTATCCATAATGGAAATTGGCAGAATAAAGTAAAAGATTATGATAATAAAATTGATACGATTGAAGCCGTAAAGCGAAAAGCTGGTGCCTTATTTACATTTTAATTTTTATACATACATATAATCACGCCTTTATCCCGAATGGGGAGCGTAAACGACCAAAGAAAAGGTCGCTCCGCCACGTCTTAAAAATTTTGAGGGAGGGGAACAAAACCTCATTACTCATTCAGTGACCCATGTGATAGGTATGCTTCCTCATTTCTTCGTACCCGACCTACTTACCAAGTAACTTGGTGCATTCGCACGTCATTCAATGGGCTCTTTCCTCACTCGTGCATTTTGCTACGCGAGATCCATTCCTTACTGTTTGATTTCTGTGTCAAGGGTACAAACAGCAAAGTATTGTACAGAATAAATACACATTAAAAGTGCACTAATGCGGTGGCAGCAGAGATTTGCTGCGGTCTGTTTCTATAAACTACCGATTAAGAAAATATACGAGATATTACAAAGGATATTCCAAACAGTATTTTGACTTGTTTTTTTTTTTTTAATACAGGCTTCTTATTACGTAATATTTATGTCGAGAATGAGGTGTCCCGTTTAAAGGGGACAAACAATCGTGGGTACGACAAAGTCATAAGACACACAATGAGGTCGGAAGCTTTGTAACAACCACCGTCAACTTTATGGGTAAAGTTGTATCGATATGTTGCTAGGGATGATGTCCTGAATATCTATCAATATCGATACTCTTACAGGTCTATCACAGTAATATTTGGTTATTAATTATTATTTACCTTGGTTCTACATAACCTTAAATTTAAAATTCTCGTATACTATAGACCCAAAATCTACTATTATTAAAATGTCAGTAATAAATCGACAAAAAATATTCGCAAGCTTGGTGCTTCCCCGCACTTGTGTAGCAATATCGATACAATTTATCGAGCAGCCAGCCCTAGCTCCCCCCAGGCCACCCCAAACACAGCTTGAATTCAAATAGCAAATATCAATTATTGGACGTATATCGCACAGCCAAGAGGCAGTTTTTAAGCTCCACTTTTTGCTTTTAGTGTTTCGGGCTTGAGTGAATTCGAATAGTATTCGAGCGAATTTCTATTTCTGGAGCTTTGACAGAGTGCTTTTGTTTGTCATATTTAGTCAAGCAAGCATAGTAGGTATATGTATCGGTAATTTTTTATCCATTTCAAAGCTGAAGAGGTACTTAGGTCATAACATAAGTTAAAGGGGTTGCTCAGCACTGCAATTCTAGCTTTCATAGCAATTGGAATAAAACTGAAAAATGTCCAAATTATGTCATAGAGTCTTGATTGTAGTTTTTAGTTTCTCATAAAGTTAACAATCACTTCGTCATAGAAGCCTGGGTTTATATTTCACCATAAACTGAGAAAGCTAGAAGGATAATTGACCTAAATTTTCGAGTTCTGGGACTGTGGTTTAATGACATGATAAAAGTCACAGATATATTCCTAATAAGGATATTATAATGTATACTTTGCGCTAGCAATTTCTTCAAACTAACTCATTACGTAAGACATAGGGTAAAAAAGATATGTGCATAGGTATTGCTAGTAACCAGAAGCTAAAGGGATATGCCAGCGTAAAATTGTAACAGGCGTTAGTTTACAAACTCACTCGTCAGTTTATAAACTTTCGGTAGGTTAGATTAGGTTAGGTTAAGTTAGTTTATAAATTTCCTAAGATAGATTATGATCTAACGGTTTATGCAATGTTACGGTGACAGATACATGAGTAAGAAATAAATCGTCACGATAACAAACAACTTCTCCTAACATGCATTATGTTGAATTCCCAAAATAAAATAAAAAATCTAATCTAATGTAAAAGGTAGGTGATTAAGATCAACCTGCAAAGTCCTAACCAAACCAGAAACAACACTACAAAGTCGTTGAACCCCGCCGGGAATCGCATCCCGTTCTTCCGGATCAAGAGCCTGAGACCTCAAGATCGAGAATCCACAGCTCAGATCATTAGACCACGGATGCAGTCATACTAACCACTACCCCACAGAAAGTCCACACTAACCTCCACAAAGACTGTTTAAACACTGCACCGGCACGTATCAACGTAATCTGCTAATGCACTGGACACGTCGGAGACTTTACGACCAGCTGTCGAATTGCGACTGTCGCATTGTCGATTGTCGAGAGAGATGGGTTTCCGAACTCAGTCCGATTGTGTTTACGTACAGTTGGGCTTATTAATGGGGGTTCAGAGGCCCAAAATACGTACGTTTTACGTTCATGTCCTATTCTGAGAGTGCACTATATTGTTGTTTTATAAACATTATGATAGGTACGTGTCAGTTAAAGACTAGAGGATTAGGCAGATCAAATTTATATTTATTGATAGACCAACTAACATACACTATTTTCATGGTCCCTATCTATATTCAGAATAAAAACACTACTGAGACCCATTTCGATTCGCTCAAATACCATAGTAATACAAATTAAGAACTCCTAGATACCGACGAGAATAGAACCCAGAATATTCAGTATAGACATCAGATTCACTTCTACTCAGTCCATCGACACTATGGTTTCAAACTCGAGATTTTTATTTATTTCATCTCGGCAGCACGTCGCAAGCTTTTATTCATGAATGTTTGAGTCCTGAACGATTCTCTCACTTTGAGGACTCAATTTTATTTTCGAGCAGCATTTTTCCTAGATTTCGGGACGATATCTGCTGCGTTTCAGATTCCATGCAGATTTCGGATGGACTGTGAAGTGTGAACTATTGTATTTTGGCATAGACAATAACGCAGCAGGAAATGTTTTACAAGCGACCAAATCGGCACTGTAATAACCTGCATTGCTACTCTCACTAAGTAGCTCATATTTATTGTATAGTACCTACCTATACTTTAAATATTGTATGTATCTAATATTTTCTAAAATATGAGATATACTTAACAAATAAAAAATTCGCCCTTCTTTTTTGGCATTAGTAAACTTAGATTTCTATCATTAAATGGTATGGTATTCAATAAAATAAAATGGATGATACAAAAACTCTAAACAAAATATGCCTTAGTTTCTTTCAGTAGAATTAGGATCCTTCAAAACATTTCATAAATAAAGCTACTAAATAATTGATAACCAAAAGCGGAAAGTAGGTATACAAATATCTATAAGTAGCACTCAGGGGAGTTAATACTTATAAAGAAGTATCGGATACGAAAGAAAAGAAACTTTAGCTTACGTAAACATCTGACCAAAGTTGGCGAGTCAGGCCTCATGGGGAAATAATTAAAGTTATTTAAGCTACCCTAATAACTTAATATACCGCAAATATTAAAAAGTTCTTAAAAGTTCTTCATTATTAGAATTAGGAAGAGTTTGTTCATACCTAGTAGTCTACATTTTATGTCGGGATTTAATAAGAGTTCTGAAATATCAGGGGGTCAAAAGCGCTTTGAAATAGTTCGAGAAAATGATGGTACGGCCGTGCTCACTAGCTCGATAGATGCAAAAAACACGACTACACTCCTTACTAATGTCACATTCTTGTAGTTATGGAAAGGCTTACTATGCTGAACGCACGCACTGTCGCACAACAAAAAGGCAAGTATGGTAATACTGCAGTATTACCATAAAACATCTGGTAATATTGTGCGTAAACTTGCGTTGCTTCAGCTAAAATACTACTACGCAC
Source organism: Scrobipalpa atriplicella (assembly GCA_029255725.1). Lineage (NCBI taxonomy): Eukaryota > Metazoa > Arthropoda > Insecta > Lepidoptera > Gelechiidae > Scrobipalpa > Scrobipalpa atriplicella. The sequence continues at coordinate 50,617 of JARACY010000315.1, forward strand.
AAATGTGCATTCGAGACTCAGCAGTATTTTATCTGAACGCATCATAAATGCGGTTTGTCTTTCCGCTCCACCGGACCGGACCCTAAGTGGAGGAATCAACAATTTGACTGGCCGGTCAGCAGAAACGCTCGGCGTTGATTGGCTGGTACAGGTTGAAGTTGCGTGAGCGTCGCTCGTGATTGGCGGATACAATTCTGCATCGCGTGTGCTCGGCCCGTGATTAGCGGATCCGTGTTTGAGTTGCGTTCAGCGTATCGACAATAAGCCGAAACGCAAACAGCGAAATAGGATCGCGCACCTGCAGTCAATAGGCATAAATTATGCCAGCACTGAGTTGGTCTCTTGAGGTTCGCAACAGCAGATTTGTACGTAAAGCTTGCACATAAACTTGCCATGGCCAATGTCTCTAATTGGGTGGCTGACTGGGTAGCTTAAAAATTCAAAACGTTTATACTTAAAACTGATGGCTAAAAATATTGTGGATTTCATTCATCATTTAAAAAAAATACACATTTAGATTTTAATAATAGAATTAAAAGTATATAAGTTATTGAATTGAGTAGTCAATATTTACTAAAATGTGAAGTCATAACTCACTATTTTCATACAAAAAAGCGTTTTTGACATTTCATAAAAAGTTGCTGATTTGACTAGTTGGAAAGTAGCCAATTCTAAATATTTGCAGCACCGTAGCCTAAAACAACTTCTACAATTTCACTTGATAGAATAAATAGAATAGCAGAGAGCGTTACACACCCTCAGACCTAAAGTGGATTCTGGGTACCTCATGTGCCAGCAATTTTGCTATGATGTTAAGGATAAAACAACAAAATAATTTACAGTTTCCGAGCAACATTTTTAATTTCACAGGCGAAGGATTCAAATTATAATGCAAAACCGATCCTCTTTTTTTTAGCTCGGAACTATTCGTATACAAAGACTGAACAAGAAAATAATCGAGTTTAATTAACATATTCATACCCCTTCCTTTACTTGGAAAGAAAAACTTTGTGTGCTGAACACAATACAAAAGAATACTAATAGGATTCATAAGGGCATTATTATTCATGATGCAACTAGATACGGCTTATTAATGTGAAAGGGCTTTGTAATGGGACGCTGATATATGTGCCGTAACAGTTGTTCTTAATTGTAACAGGTGATGGCAGTAGGGTTGACTCAATGTGTTACTTTTTATTGTTGTAATTTTTTTCTTCCTATCTATAATTTTCATCAAGAGGAAGATTTGTGTATTTTGTTGCGGATAGACTCAAAGGCTAAGTCTAACCACGCACATTTCCAATTTTTTATTTTTACTATTATGGTCATCTCGGTCGTTTCCTTTATAAGAAAGCATCGTGTCTTCTTATGAGAATTATTCCTCCGTATTATTTTTAGCTTTCCACATTATCTTGTAGGTTATTCTTCTCTCCTTTAGGGCAGCAACTCACCTGGCGTCATTTTCCGCTCGAAATGTTCCGTTCGTGTTGTATATGACCGAAAGATCCGTCGCCGAAGGTTCCAACGCGGAATGTGACGCAGAGGTGTGTTAATGCACATAATCCTCAATCATACAAAAAAAAACTCACATTTCAACCATTCCCATCCCAACACCTACTACATCAAATGCTTTCATACCTCCATCAAATCACACCAAAACAAAGGTCCGATCTAATCAGGAACATCTAAATCCGTTTTTTCCCCGCTCCATAAATCGCGATGACATATGACAAGATAGCCGCGTGACATTTTGAACTACGCGACATTATTCAAACGATACGTCCTGCGTATTGACGGGGGATTCCACTAATTGATTAACGGCTTTTAGCTGTACCTTTGCGGGAAACGGATATATTGAAAAATTCGCATTGTGGAACAAAACGGAATTAAGTATTTTTAGTATCTCGATCAGCTACTTTAGTTTTTTGTATCTGTAGATGTCTAAGTACACTATTGTAATATTATATTTTCTTTGCTATTGTAGAGAAATTAGATAAAACACGGTCTTCAGTCTTCGACTGCGTTTTTTAATCTCCTAATTATAGAGTCAGCCAGCTACTTAGATTCATCATCGTCGAAAAGGTTGTAACAAAAACAACTATTTTAAGATGAAATCGTAAAAAAATATCATAATTTAAATACAAACAAAATACTTCCATGACTTCCTATCATTCTGGTAATCTACAAACTTGTAACCATTACAAAATTCCATTAAGGTTTGTATGAGAGGCCCTATTCATTCAATATTTAATTAACATCTGTTGTGTTGTAGCACCCAACAGAAAACAAAAGTACCTTAAAAACCACAACGCCAAAACTAATTTGCAATACAACGCGGGGCCGACTTAGTCACCTCGAAAATAGCCCGTTTACACGCGCCAATGTACAGCGTTCAATCTAAGTTTGCTCGAAAGTGGTCTTACGATACGACAAGTTGGACTGGCTTGCATTAATTATTAGTCTTGGGGTCAGTTCACACCTAGATAAGACCGAGCCGAACCGCGACGCAATTCTGTTGATTCTATCGCGACATTATTCTAATTCGTAGATAGTCGCTGTCACTTTGACATAAGAACAAGATAGCAAATACACACATGACATTGACATTCCTTCATGGACATGTCATTTATTAAAACTGCTTATATGACGTAAAATAAGAGAGCATGCCCTATGCTCAGTTCTTATGTCAAAATTTCTGTTCCCATGTCAAAGTTGAGAAAGTGACAGTGCTATCTAAGAATTAGAATTAAAAAATCCACGCGGCGGCGGGCTGTCATTTCGTGGTACAAAAATGACATGCATCTTCAAGCAGCTTCGTACCGCCTCGCGTCACTTTCCGGTGTGAAATGACCCTTAGGGGGTCTAGGGGTGTGGCCCCCACCATAAGGCGGATATCCGTGTTGAGGAATTAATATTGAGGCGCCAAGGAACATGATTCCAGAATTTGGGGTATTGCGGCGCCTTTTGATGTGTTCCTGCAGATATCTGATAATAATTTGAGGAGGTACTGATCTATATTTACAGTTGAGCAAGTCACCCAGTCAAGGTAAATAACCGTGGCATAGCTAAATAATTTAATAAGTAACCAGCCAGGCCGTGGTATATAATTTAGTAGTTTACTTACTGGCTAAAACGCATTTAGGTAACTCATGACATGATATGATGTTTTAAAAAAATATAATTTTTGCTACTTTCATATTTATAAATTCCTTTGTATTGTTTACTTTTCTGGCAACTACTATTTAACTCTGATATTTAAAAGCTTATTCACCGCTCACAACTTTTCAAAATGTTTAATTGCATATTCATTCGGGCAACAAAAACTGCACCAAGAAATGAAAAAGCTAGAACATCGCGCAGTGAAAAAAAAGAAGCTAAAACTAAAAACTTGAAAGTTTAATTTTAATCTCAGAAACAGGTTTTTACGGGAGAACAAAATGGGAATGTTTTTTAATTAATTCTTAATTTGTAGAAAAGTTCGCTGTAAACGTTTTGCACTGCACTAATTATCTAGTTGGGGTATGGGGTTGGTTCTAAGGCCCGTCTTTATAATCAGCTCTCAGGAGTGACAGCGAGTTTGAGTCCGTATCACAAATGTCATTTCAGTACAAAACGATCTGTCAAATCCATACTTAATATTGCTCTCACTCTTGAGATCGCTTTATAAATACGAGCCTAAGTACTGACGATGAGTACAAATAATACAACTTTAACGGGCAGAATTTGGATGAGAACGGCTGAAGACCGAGTGGCGTGCCATTGGAAAATGTCCAGCAGTGGACTGATACAGGCTGATGATGATGAAGAAGTTACCCATAGCACCTTATGTTAGAATATTGATAACAGTAGGTAAGATATAGATACGAGCACAATTTACTTAGCACAGCCCTATACCTACAATCGCAATGCAAGACAAGTTGAGTTAGCTCAAGAATCTGTCTAGGAATTCTGACTGGAGGCACGTGTCTAGTCTAACTACCGAAACACTCATTATGCAGACTATTTGTAACTAGCTTTCCGCCCACGGTTTCACCCGAGTTAAATTAATTTTCCCGTGATAAAGATGGTTTTCCCACGGTGGAAAGTAGCATATATTATATGCTTAACCTATCTGTGTGCCAAGTTTCATTCCGATCAGTCCTATGGTTGAAGCGTGATTGGATTGAGTAACAAACATTCAAACATCCATCAAATTTTCGCATTTATAATAATGTGTAAGAAGTAAGATAGGATGTGACTGAACGCCTCAAGAATTCGATGACATCTAATTTGCTGTATTTATGGAAGTCTAAAAGATCCGGAATATAATTCGAATTTTTGTTCACATGGTAACGAGATTATTAAAGACAGATTAAATATCCGTACGTACGTAATTAGCACAATCTGTACGTTTATACATAATTACTCCTATATCTCATATGATTTAGGCAGAGTATCAACGGCTCAACAACAACATATCAGCACGTTTGGAAAATTCTGATGTGCATTTCAGATAGGATTCTACTAAGCCCATAGAAAAATATACCTATTAATATTATTTGGGGTATTTCACGGATTCAAGCTTAGGTGAACTATATAAATAAGTTTAACGTCAGAAAAATAAGTTGTATTCTCGTATTTTCTTAATTACATAAAGCAAGCACGGCAGAATCAAGGCACCAAAACTTCGTGTTCCGTTAATGAAAAAAATATACAACATAAACTCCGGCAAGTCTCAGCGCGTGCATGGCCCACTGTAATCAAAATTTACTTGAGAAACTCACTAGAACTTTTTTAGATCCTCATGAATAAGTTACAGGGCACGACACGCCTCACTTGTTATGTTCCAAACTTTTTTATTTTCTTCTCCATTAAAAGCCCGGCCCGATGACGATTTAGCGACGGACCGATGAATAATTACAAAATATTTCTTGCCTGTCACGTCGCTAATGAATATTAGAACAGTCTTGTGGTTCGGTGGATTCTTGGAGAAAAAATTTGGACAAAATCTGCGGTGAAGAATCCCGTTAATTACGAGCTTGAGAGATAAATAAGTCAGTGGGCACAAATTTGTCCATCCATCGTGTTTTTGCGGCGTGTTTCAGTCGAGTTACTTAGCCCGTAGTGATGGGCGAAGTTTTGGTGAGTCAGTGAGTCGACTCAGATGGAAAATGTCACGAATCGGTGGAATGGTGATTGCGGAATGCGCCACGCGGTAACGTACAACATTGTATCATCTACTGGGATAACAGTTATACATTGTTCTGATTTCTAATAGTAAAGTTGTACCTAAGAGAATTTATAGAAACTAGCTTTATCAAAAGCTTTCCCTTATTTTCTGCGGAAAAAAGGACTTATGGCTTATTATATTTTTTTAAATGCGAAAGCTTTCATAAATATTTATCTACAACTACTGTGTTTCATTGTAGCAATAAAAAAATAAGTCTGTCTTATATTTCTGTAGATTAAAGCAAGTTATAAGGAAGACTGGCTAAGAAGTAAAAAATAGACTCTACATTCACATTCGATTTTAGAAAAATACTCTGTATGAAACATTAAGAAAATCTCATTAACTAAATCTGTCTCGTAGTAAATGAATAACTTTTTCATGAGATCACTCAATTACCGAACTATAACTTATTCAAAACGATACCAGTCAATCACTAGTGTTGATTTCTGACCCTAATAGTATATTGGGTAATTTTTTCCTCGCCGGATGAATTTACTCCCGTCGTCTCGCGCGTGGGTACCGCCGAAATGGGCTATTTATGCCCTTTAGTGGCCCAACCTTGGCGAATAAACAATACCTTTTGTTATATTGTACTACCTTTACTGGTGATCGAGAGAAACAATGTAGTAAGGCCTAAGACTTGAGTGGTTTTAGTAGTAGGTAAGTAGTTTCTTTCGTTTTTTGCCTAAGATAGATACATGTCACTATCCGGTATATAAATAAAAAATCATAACATTTAGTACGCATTAGATGGTTCTATTTCTTAACGGGTTCTCATATTTAGACGAATCTAAGGCTCGTATTTATAAATCGATCTCAAGATTGAGAGCAATATTAAGTATGAATTTGACTTCTCGATTTTTTTATTCAATTTGGATGAAAGAGAAACTAATTATTCTAAATGGAATTAGTTTTTGACCTCATAGACCGCACTAGAATTTCCCGTATCGGATCTGGACCATGGACAAACCTAGAAAAAACCACAAAGGATACCTGACGTAGATTTCTTTTTTATTCATGATTAAATGTCTTCCCGTTAGAAATCGATCCCAGCACCTTCGCACAGCAGGCAGCATACCAACTAGGCTACATGGGTCTTATTCTTGACAAACATTGACCATTAACCATATAGCTCGCTAATGGTCAATCAGCTTGCGGCGTAATTATTGACTTAATGTCTGTTTGTCTGTGTAGCCAATAGCCATCATGACATGACATGAGATAGAATGTGGCATCTGACAAGGCTGTTACATGAACAAAGACAGCAACAAATTGTACCTACTTAAGTGAGGTCTGTAATCGAAAAGGGCCGCTGCCTCCTTTGCAGGAGGTCGTGGTACGCATCCCACAATTTTTCGGTTTCCAAATTTATTTAATTATGTTTATTCGTTGCTTGTAGGGTGAAGGAAAACATTGTGAGGTAAGCAGCGCACACCTACGAAGAAATTCACAGGCTGTGTTTGATGTCGACCAATCTGTAGTCGACTAGGGGTCGTATTTATAAAGCGATCTCAATCAATCGATTGAGAGCAATATTAAGTATGGATTTGACTGGCCGTTTTGTACTGAAATGACATTTCTGATACAAACTCAAACTCGCTGTCACTCTTGAGATCTGTTTATAAATACGGGCCTAAGGCCCGATCGCCCTAAATTCAGGGTAGGCTTGTGCCCTTCGGTGAAGACATATATGAGCTGATGATGAAGTGAAGGCTACCCTAACGTGCATTTTACTATATTGGATGAACTCAATTCGACTGCATTAAAGTGTCCAACATAGAGTAATAAAATGGTTCAAATAAGTCAACTCAAAACCACGTATTCGAAGCCGGAACCGCATTTATTTCAAATGTTCATGTACCTACGTCATCGCTGCGTCGATCCGGAGTCGGGTGGTTCCAGATCGCTCCAAAAAGCAAGTCTTAAAAAAAAAAAACGTAGAAGCCTCGAGCAAAGAGCGGTTTTAAAATGCTTTCGTTCCAAACGACAAGTCTTCAAATATATAACAAAATAATTTCTTACGTAGAAGCCTCGAGTATAGAGCATTTTTAAATATTTTCGTGAAAAGAATGTGGAGTTCGTTATAGGTATTTTACGCGTAAAACTCACATGGACGTTGAAGAAGATTATAATTTTCACAAAAATAACTTGCCTACACCATCTACACAGTGGTAAAGGTTGCAAAATAGATGCAGAGAACAAGACCAGCTCTTATTTAAGACGTTACTTTAAAAGTAGAGCTGAAAGACTTTGATGGTTAAAATATAGGAATAAGAATACTTTATAGCACAGGAAAGACAAAACAAAGAAGATATTAATAGGAGGCTTTATTTTAATATGAGAAATAAGGCAGATTTTGGAGCAGATGGAAACCACCCTCGTAGTGCAAGCCGAAACGAGGTAAGCCAATCCCAAATGATGTTCAGGCGGGTTGGGAGATTTTTAACCGGGAATTCTCGGGAATAGCCGGGAATTGCGGGAATAGTCGGGATATCGCCGACTCTGTGCCCAATTGCTTTGGCTGCATATAAGCACCTATGTTGTTGGCTAACCGTGTAGGGTAAAGCCACATTATGTAGACTAAACTCTCTTATCTATTATTTATCGACATAGAGTTAGCTTTGTGCTTACAAGTAGTACCTTAATTTCTATTTACTGTAAAACTCGATCTTTTAAACAAATTGCTTTTCACAAGTTGTTTCTGTACAAAATAAAACTATAACGAAAAACTATTACGATTTTTAAATATCGTTTAAAAGACCATTATCTCTCACTGTCAAAGTAACCCGTTATATGGTATGTATGTAATGTATGTATATTTATTTCTATAATATATAAATATATGTTATTATTATATAAGTATCACTTCCTCTGTTGTAAGAAATTTCTTCATAGAAATAAGCAGTGCCTGTTGGGTGTTTTTTTTTTGTATTTGTGTTGTATGTCTATTATTGTGTACAATAAATTGATATAAAATAATAATAATAAAATAGCGTAGTTCAGATGAGTACTTTTGTTTGAGGGTAACAATAACAAAACATTTTTTTTTATATATAGAGTAAAACCACTTCTGACACCAAAGTACATCGAATTTTTTTTTTTACTTTTTTGAGTGACTATTTTCTATCGCTTAAACTGAACCCTCTCCGTGTCACTTTTTAAATTAGACAGTGCTAACCCTTTCGTATATTTCAGCTGGGCCTTCGATTTGGGCAAGGGTTGTCCCGCAAAAGAATAATGTAAGCAATCCTTCGCACTCGACCCTGCGTTCAATTTGTGGGGCACTGATCGTCTCTTTTACCCTATATTAATGTATGCCACCGGAAACAGTCGCATGACGGTCTATTTTGTTTATATTTTTTACGTTTATTTCATTCAAAATATGTACGACTATAGGACTTAAGGACTTTTGCGAATTGGCCGTTTTTTATTATTCGTTTTGTATTGAATGTCGTTTATAAACTTTGTTCTGCCTAGAAATTAAATTCTTATAAATAAAATTCTGCTTAAAAAACTTTAATCAGACAAATCGCTCAACAACTCTTTGCACTACAAGCACTTGATAAAATATTCCATTTTAAATTTCCAAAACTCAAAGATCATATTCCTAAAGCCTCTATACCACAGCTTATAAGTAGAGTAACTTTGAACCAATTTACACCCAAAATTCAAGTTGCTTCAGCCGCAAGAGTGAAAAGGACAAAATATTTCTAAGGGGGATTCCACATGAGACTGAAAGAGATAGTACCTATACAAGAGAGATACCGAGGAGGTCAAATTCCTCGAACCCATCTTATCCCTTCTATCCAAGTTTCTAATTTCAAGGGTGATGAGTGATAAATAGCAGTTTATTCAGTTTCTAGCCCTCTCAATTTGCAAAAACATTCCAACCAAAAATCTCTTTGTAAACTTCTACCCAACTTAAAAAGGGTTTTTATTTGTGAATTATAATGTAAAATACCGAGGTTTACATTTCAAAGGATCATAAAAAACCCGTTGAAAGGTTATTTTACAACAGAATACAAATTACTTCAACCCAGATTTTATGTCGGTATGTTTATATTAATGTTCCTAATTAATGTAAGACGATTTGATTACGTGTGTGTTTTGGTATGGATGGTATATTTTTTAAATTATTCATAAAGGTAATAAGTATATCGCTTCTCGTCGAGTTGCTTAGTAAAAGTCAGCGTGTTTTTTCCTCGTCGGCTACAAATGGCTTTCCTGGCCCAAACATCTCACTCACCGTCACCACTGAACGTCCATCGAAAATTGATTGTATTTTCCCCCGCTTTATTTACTTACAATATTTGCCAGAATCCAAAATAAACATAAACTATCTTTTATAATCCTGTGTATATTGAGTACGCGTGTTAGTCCGTAGTATTTGCCCTCTATTGTCCGGGGTATCAATGGCCACCTTTTGTTATCGTCCCCTCTTTGTACTACCCTTGGGGACCCCTGTTTGTGTTTAGGGGCAATACCGGGGCTATTTTGGAATGTAAAGGAATGTCCAGTTGCATTTTGTTGCATAGGTGTTTTGTCGAGCGTGTTGATTCAATTGTTGGGGTGCGATTGGGGATAAAAAGTCAATTAGGGGGAATCGCTCGATTGGTTGTATTGTGGAAAATACTCAAAAAAGTGTAAAATGTAAAATTTTAAAATTATAAAGTCAAAGAATGCTCTACACCAATCTTTCTTCAACGTTGGTATCTTACCTATTTCAAACTTGAATAAATAATAAACTTACGGGAGAAAGCAATTTTTTTATCAATCTTATCTTGTCTTATTTACCTAACCATTGCGGTGTCCCAATGCTGGGCCCATCTCCGGTCTCTCCGCGACTTTCTATCCTGTGTTTCTACCGTCCTTTATTAATTTTTAAGAAAATATATTCTCTTATGAAAACTGTACCAGAATTTAAATAAAATTATAACTTTCATCTTACATCACATTTACAACATCATTAGAGAAATTTACTCAGAGAATGAATGGTTCTAATGAAGCATGTGTTAAAACTTAGTTTAGCACTTCTCAACTTCAACTAAGTCTTGTATAACATACTTTATTCTATCTGACGAACATTTTCTCTGAGTTGTACTCGATACTTCGAGTTTGAACTTTAGCCCCGCCTCTTTCGACTCAGTTTACGTTGGCAACGCTTCTTCAAAGTTTGAGCAGCTATTTAGAAAGCCAACTTGATACTTATCAGATTTTCATCATTTAAAAATACCCACCTATATAAATATTTAAATGCAAAAAGCATTAGTCAGTATGTTAAAAGAAAAAAAAGAATTACCTACCTATAATATTTCTGACACAGCTACTAAAATTTGTCTCTCCAATTTTGGAGTTATATCTAAATTAACAGTTGCTCCCCAAAAAAAACTCTAAAGGGCCGTAAACTAATTTAATTAAAAATGAAATGAATAAGCTAGACGCAAAAGTCCAAGAAATTAATGACACTGTTATGAAGGAAAAGTACCTTAAACTACGTAGGTACAAATGTTTTTTTTTTTAAGTGAAAACATGTGTGTTTTACCACACGCATGTTTTACTGACAGAAAAAAAACTGATAACCAGCTTCAAAGGAAGCGTTGGCTCCAGTAATGGGATGTTTTCCACCCACCTCAAATGAACGGGCTCAACCTTAATTTGGAGTTTAAACCAGTTCAAACTAGTTCGTTTGGAAGTAGGTGAGTAGCTCCACAGGGGTGACGAGTGACAAATATGTTTGTTTTTAACTTTCACCCTTGGAGGAGAGGTATCTGAGCTATACAGCCTGGTTTTATTTTTGTCTATTGTCAGCAAAATTCGTAAATGAATATAAAAAATAAAAAAGAATGTAGCCAACGTCTTTTATATATATAATCGAATTTTGATAGAAACACAGAAGCTAAGCACTCTACAAAACATAAAGAAGAAATTCAAAAGGAAAATACTAGTAACTACACAAAATTTAATTTATAAACTGAGTACCTAAGTATTAAAAAAACAGTTTTGAATAAAATCAATCATTCTTGAAAGGACCGGGCGAGGGCAAATAGAATAAATAAAGAGAAGTATTTAATGGAAATTTTCTATGAACTAGTTCCAGTAAATAGTGAAGAAAATAGGTAATTTAATCAGCTTAATTTTTCTACGATAATTAAAACTTTATGGAATTTTTATCTAAAGCAATGGTTATTTTATTACATTCACTAATTATAAAAAGTTAATTAAAAACACGGGTAACATGATGGATTTCATTAAAATTAACACAAAATCTAATAAATAAAACGTATTCATAAATTCATATCATTATGAGTTGTCTAGTATAAAACGCATACTCGTAGTAAGAATAGAGCACCCAGACTCAAGATAAACAGATATCGACTTAACAATATATACTAAGGCCCGTATTTATAATCAGCTCTCAAGAGTGACAGCGAGTTTTAGTTTGAATCAGAAATGTCATTTCAGTACAAAACGGCCTGTCAAATCCACGCTTAATATCGCTCTCAAACTTGAGATCGCTTTATAAATACGAGCCTAAGGTACTTTACGGAAATCGAACCTTCACCCTTCCTCGACAAACAGAGTCATATCCACTGAGCTATCGGTCCTACATAAAGTCACGACTTTATCCCTTACGGGTTAGGCAGCACTCTACAAACGCCTACTAAAAGGCGTTTTCGCTATGTCTGACAAATGTTGAGGGAACTTTAGATTGAAATGGTATCGCTATAGTGACAGCTTGTCAGCCCATCGCCTAAATTAAATCACAATCACAATGTATTCTTAAATAAAGCAGCAAACGCAAATTACTGTTCGTCAAATACTCAACAATTTCAGAGGAGGTTTTTCAACAGCACGTTATACAGAAAGGTTGAAAAGAAACAAATTAGATCCAACTGAGGCCTTTGAGTCGCGCTGTTACTAATGAAGGGTTAGGCAATACGGGCATTCAGAGACCGAGACGTACGAAGAATGTACTTTAATCATAGGGCGGATGACTGGGTGTGGAAATTAGTGAAATAATGCAATCAACGAAAACTGTTTCAATTTGTAAATCCTGTATCAATTTGTATAGATGAAGTGGAGTTCATTCAGGATGCATGTTCAGCCCAATAATATTGAAAGTTTACAAATTTCTTGTTTTCATACATAGTGCATTTCGTATAGTCTGAAATAGACATTACAATTAATATGGGTCATAAAATGTGAACCAAAACAAATAATATTTGCATAAAATTTGGAAATGTAAATCAAATAGAAAATGATGCTTTTCCTAACAAAACTTACAAATAAATAGCAAAATCCATCTCTCAGAATTCCGATGAAAACGTTGAAGAGCTATCAAATAATTTTCTCGATAAGCAGAACGTATTTATCGGGAACGTGTCTGACTATCGTCTGCGAGTCTTTGGAAAGATTTCACGTAGACACAGTGCAAATACGATACAGTAAAACGTAAAACAAAACGTGTAGGTACTGATGAAAGTACAACGATCACGATCACTTTGCTAAGAGTGCACCGAACCGACATTATTATTAATATCACTGCGTAGCACTGGCGATTCATGTGTATGAATCAAATCAAAACGAGAGTAATTCGCGTACCGATAGGTGTCAGGCACAGGCGGAAGCCTTATTTTTGCCATTAGGTATCTTGAATAAGACATACTGCTCCATAACATTGACTGTGGCGAGATTTCAAAACATTTCACATTTCGATACATCGACAGCGTTCGACTATATCCGCACCTAGTATCACTTTATTATCCTCGGATTCACCATGTGGTTTACTCTGAACATTTTAGACGTAGAAGGTAAAATTGATATAGAATTGTTAGAATGACACATGGAAGATGTAAGCGTAGCATAACATGATATTTCTGTTTTACTTTATAATTACTCTGGTGATCCCGCAGCAGACACAAGAAGCGCTGGCTAGACGTCGTGAAAGCAGATATGGAAGAGAACGATTTCACACCAGCTGATGCCGAAGACCGGGTAAAGGGGAGTAGAAAAATCCCAGCATTTAGGCCGGGAAAATGCTAGGTAGAAGACGAAGAAGAAAATCAGGTGTCAGAGTTTTTAAACTGTCTAATAGTACTCTGAAATGGTTTAGAAGCAAGTAGTAAGTGGTAGTAATAAGTATATGAAAGCTAATAACAAAACTCAAATGGGTTAGAAATGCATACTTAAACAGCAAAAGCTTGTTTCGAGTCATACCATTTGAGAATTCAGCGCTTACAGTACAGCGCTGTAACAGTTTAGTCGTCTAACAAAGCACACTTCCAACTTTCGAAAGACAATTCGCGCGATGTTTTCGTTGTAATTCCATTCCCGGGGCGCTGTTAAAACCTCATTAAAAAGGCAAAGCGGCTTTATTGCTTTGCTATTCTGTGTGTAACATTACAGTACATCGCCGCACATGTTTGGTACTAGTTACCGCAAATGTATCATTGAACAGAACGAGTCTAATGAGGTGGCTTATGAAATAAGGCAGTCCAAATGGCAGCATCTAGGGCGGTATGGTGTTCAATACAGAAGTTAGGCATTTTGAAGGAAATCCCAACTTTCTTCATAAAGTAATTTTGGGAAACGAAGCAATTATGTATAATGTGCGGAAAATTAGTTCCATAAGTAGTTTGTTCGGAGACAAAAGAAATTAAACCGAATGCAATAAAATTTAAAATGGAATCTTTTTCTACTTCCTAGCAGCCCAAAACCTCGGACAACCGCATCGCAGGCTTCACGGTGGATCAGTCAAGATTTTGTAATAGATTCAGTCTCGGTCACCTTTGCCTAGATTGGAATCATAAGTAAAAAAAGAAATATCTTTTATTGTGTGTGATATGATAAATTGATAATTATACCTACTTGAGGACTTTTAATAAGCTATCGAGGTCAATATCGATTTCGACAACTGTAATGAATGACTAATGAGACTGAAATTACAGATATTTCGGCGGACACTTACGTAACAAGCTTATTAATAATTGAAGAAGTAAGTTAGAATATGGCAAGGTTTGATGGTATGGCAAGTATTTTTTTTATGTGACCAATAATTTGTAAATTATGCTGGAAATATATCTACACTTAATAATATTATAAAGAGGAGAAATTTGTATTTTTGGATTTTTGTTTGTGTGTGAGTATGTGTGTGTGCGTTTGTATCGAATAAACCCAAAAACTACAGGACCCATTTCATAAAATTCTTTCACCATTAGAAAGCTACGTTCACCCTGAGTAACATAGGCTACTTTTTACCACGGGAAATAACATCATTTCCACGGGAAAACTTTTTTAGCAGCGGGTGACACCGCTGACAGAAAGCTAGTTATACATTTGGGGAAAATACCCAGGAAATTCTCACGGGAAAATTTGTTAACCTGTGAAAAACACCGCGGGGAGAAAAATGTGCAATTGTAATATTGCGGCTACGCTGCATAAAGTCCACAGATTTGAATAGAAAACTGCGCCATCGAATTCAAAATAAATGTTTGAAATTCAATTTTCGCTCGGACCGTAAGTGGTATTGTGGAATTGAAGCTTCATGCAGCTTGTAATTTTGCGTTTATACTTTCCTAGTAACTTTAGAGAATATTCGTGATCAGAAAATAGAAAAAGAAAGTTACCCTGACATAGGCCCGTATTTATAAACAGCTCTTAAGTGTGACAGCGAGTTTGAGTTCGTATCAGAAATGTCATTTCAGTACAAAATGACCTGTCAAATCCATACTTAATATTAATCTCAATCTTGAGATCGCTTTATAAATACGAGCCATAGCTCCCTTGACTTAGCTTTGGACTATTATCACAGCGCGGCGGGCGCCTATTTTGTTTTGTGAATTACTTTAAATACTTAATTTAAAAACTGTTTTCACTAGAGAATAATTTTGCGAAAATAAATATAATATTTACGTATTTCCCAGAAAAACGTTATGTTACCCTATTTTATGAATTTTATGATAGGTATTAAAATATAAAGTCGGTAAGTACGCCTGCGAGAACCAAACAGCTTACTCCCCAAACCACGGGATTTATCTAGAGTGACACTTACGAAAACAATTTAGACGCACGAAGAGAAAGTGTAGCGATAGACGTAAACCTTTATGGCGGTAATAACAGCAACTTTACGTAGGTACTTGAGACAGTGAGAGGCGTGCTTTCATGATGTTTGGTCTTTCAAAGTACCCACTTATTGAGGCAACTTTATTTTGAACATCGATTTGGAGGTGATATTTGAATTTTCAAAATTGCTTGTACTTCCTCTTATTTTAGATGACTAACGTTGCAGATTCAGACTTATTTTAATTTATAAATAAGTCACTAATTAATTAAATGTCACTTATAATGATCAGCCAAACTAACTTTTAAAATAAGCCCTTGGAGAAGGTTGGAACGATTCAAAGACATAATTATCTCATACAGTAGGAAATCTAATAAAATGGAGATGACCTGCTCAAGGAAAAGCTAATTTCCGAAGCTCTTTCTACAACAGCTTGAATAAAGAGAGCATCCACCTCGCCCCGCCTTAACAGCTAACCATTAGAGATGTTCAAGCTGGAGTACTTCAAAAGTAAAATTAGTGCTGCTCACGCGACAACCTAGTACCAACAGCGTATCACGCCGAGGACTTGAAGTGTCCTCGCGAAGGCAATTATTCTCTACGTATACGTACTATACGTAGTCACAGTTTATTTTGTCATATTAATTAACTGTTTGCTTCGGTGTTATTACCCCATAAGGAAATGCCATACTGTAACCATACCATGTGCATATGCTATACTAGGCTAGGCACACAAGACGATTTTTGAAATTCAAACTATATAGAAGTAAACGGAACTTGTGTGAAATATATAATGCTTGTTTGTTTTTGCTTAAATCCGTTTTTTTCCAAATTATTGAATTACGTTAAATATAAACAAAGTTTTACCTTTAACTCGGAAACACCCATTTTACTTTCTTACTCCCTGGGTTTACCCTTCCCCAAGGGAGGAAAGTAAGAAAACCCGAATTCCTCACTAATTAGTTGGCAGCTAGTTGCGAGTTGCGAACAAGTGGTGTTAGTGGCATAATGGCAGATTACTGTACGTTGCCCAGAGCTGGGTAAGTACACAACTTTAGCTACTTCTGTATGGGCCAAAGGAATACAATAATGGAAGTACCTACTTAGCAAGGCAAGCCAGAATTTTTTGGGTAATTGGGTAACTTCTTCAATGCTTGACTGGGAGTAACAGAATAGCATAATTTGAGTAAATTTAAGTTTTCTATAAAAGATTTTCAAAAACAACGGGCCTTCACTCACCGCCTTTCCAGTCACAGCAGCTACCCAGCCAGGGAACTAGATGTCAGTCTGCTGTGTGGAATATACGAGTATATGTAGATTCGAATTCTGCCGTAAGGTATCTCAACGTATTAAAAGTAAGTTTCTTCTAGCTAGCAGTTCCCTAGGCTCAATATGAAACTAATTTGCAAAGTTTTGCAAGCATCGCACAAATTCTCCCCAAATTAGCGGTTTAGTCCCCAGTTTTTCTAAGGAAATTCATATTAATAATGAAGTTCTAGAAGTTTCATAAACCAAGCAAGGATAAGATTAAACAATTTATGAGATTTTGTTGGTAGGTAAGTACTATTCGTATCACTGATGATATTATGTATAGGCGGCCTTATAGCTAGGGTAGTAAATTCTTCCAGTCAAACATTTACATGTTCTGTGATTCGTATCCACACAGGTCTCCAGGGTGCCAGTTCTAATTCGAACTTTGTGTATTGACCTTATAGTTATTGATAGCATTAGGAAAGTTCGGACCTGCTGGTTAGACTTGTATTTGCGACAAACACATATACTTATATGGCTTTCAAACGCAAAAGAGGGACAAATATTTATAAAATTTGTTAATTTTGTGAATTGGTAAGAAAAAATCAGCAGAATCTTAATGAATTCTTCTTGTTTTGAGAGACGACCGAAAGCTAAGTGGTTGTACCAAAGGTTGTACCTGTAAGGTTATACCTATGTGACCAACGAAATGCAGAGTTACTGAGAACGAAATGTCTAACAGAAATAAAAATTGCCACAGAGAAAGAGACGGTGCCGCTACTCTCAGAAAAAAAGTTATTATCCTAGCTCAATCCAGTATAAATATCTAATCTCATCAAACTGGTAGTAAAAAGCAGTATTGTTGTTTAAATTATTCAGAATCCCGACAACGTACTAAAAATTTACAATCACGAAAACATTAGATCTTTATTCTTGCACAAGCGATGCAAGATTATTTTCTATCCAAGATTTATCTCGGCAATTCTGCCTTCTGCAATGGCTTAGAAGAGTAATGTCTTTTCACATAAGATCACACGTTGCACCAGTCTGAATGTGAATGTGGATCTGAACACAGTTGTAACAAAAACAGACAGAGAAATAAGTATTATGTTTTTAAATATAGCAGGTATGGCTACGACTATTGAAATCGGCCATCGTAGCCAGTTGAAACCAGCAGGGTCGACATGTAAATAAAAGGGGGAAGATATTCATGTTACTATAATGCTTTATTTTATAATTTACGCTTTACGGCATTCATTCATGCCATCTCCATATGAATTTTTCAAGTAAGTTGGTATATCTTTGGCTAGGTGAGTATGTCAGCAGTTGAGAAGATATTTGAGTTTTATTTTGAATGACTTATGGTGGATACAAGTCTGATTTTAGATTTAAAAATCACATTACTCTTCTTTGGAAACTCTTAACATCTATACTCTGGAGGCGGTCATACATCTGACAGGATACAGGTACTCTGTCTGACCTGGCCATGTGGTGTGGCCATTCCTCTGCGGACCTGCGGACGGGGCCAATCTGCCCTAAATCTTAAGTCGGAGGTGGTGCCGGTTTCTCTGTGTAGGCTTTGATAGGGTCATCCGAATATGTCAGGAGAACGGATGGCAACTTGTCAATGTGTAGTTTGAAACTGCAGCCAATCTGCAGTTGTGATGGAATACTACACATTCATAAGAGGATCAATTCCAGCTATCCTTTTTATACGAAGAACAGTTTTTTGAGTGCATATATTTTATGTAATATTTATATTTTTAGGCAAAATTTATAGCATTGCCTTGATGAATTTTAGCTTGACATGTATCGTGTTAACCTTGGACTGCATGCAATTTCCTTTGTTTTCCTTGGGAATAGCACCCGTCACAGATGGGCCTGGCCGCGTTGCTCTAAGCGTCACAGCGATCATTTTACAGTTTTTCGTGTATGCTGCTGCTGCGTGAACTCCACCTTGGAATATTCCTTTGATGTACCACAAAGAAGAACATCTCATGCAATATTAAAACACCTGCATCCACTGCAAGATGAAAACGCACGAGTGAGATCAGACCCGATGCGATTTAGCTTGCGGCCGGCGGAATGTAAATCTAAATGCACTATACATCGCCGTGCTGGCAATCTGCGTTGAATCTAAATTGGAACACAGCCGGTATTGGATAGGAAGCAATACGTTGTACCTGCTCCTGGTTTGATTTGACTAGCTCACTCAGGTTCTCAGTATCAACGGCTTTGTTCGATATTTGAAATGGAAGTAGGCTAGAAGCGATATGAACATAGAATATACCATCTGCTTCTGTTCCCGGCCATACTGTAAAAAACAGTCTAACCTGTAATAGTAGTTTATGAAGCTCCTACATAACGAAGGGTTTTACAATGCGAGTGTGTTTTTTGAAATGAGCGCAGCGAATTTCAAAATAGTAACGAGCATTGTAATACCTAATTATGTGCAGCTTCATACACTATTTTATCTACTTGAATACATTGAAAATGAATTTACTTACAGGTTTTCCGAAAGCGAACTATCCCAATGTTTTCCTAAACTTTGTTGGTATATGATTAAATGTGCAATACATTTCCGTCACACACACACACACACACTCATTTATATAAGTATTAAATATCTTTTTTTGGTACTATCACATATTTTTAGGCACAAAATAAATAATTTAAAATAATTTCCCGCGAAATTAATTATTTCTATTCATACACACAATAATCAAGTGGCGCCATTTGCCTCTTTGACATGTGTCGCGCATGCGCTGTGGGCCTTACGTGGGCTGTTTAATTTTAATTTATAACTGGATACATGGTTTTTGGTATCGATTGTGCATTAAGTTGATATCGATTGTGCATTTGTTCCTTCCCTTACTTCCATGCCTATGTACATTTTACTTTTCGTTGCATCTTTGTTAGAATTTGTATGGAGAAGGTGCAACGAAAAGTAAACTTTTTAATTTTTTCAGCATACTGTTTGTAAAGTACGTCAATACAAATTCGTTTTGACGTTTATAATTCGAACATTACTCTATGATAGTAGATAAAGGATATTTATGACTGTATTAGCCTATCTTAAACATGGCTAGTACAACCTCCTTATCTTTATTAAGTATACTTATTGTTGTGCCTTATTGTAGGTACTTACGTGGTAGTAGGTATACTTACCGACCGATTAGCTTCAACTATAAGTTTGAATAATTTTACCTATTTCTGTATTTACTTTTCGTTTTAAAATGCCAGCCAGTATCTACCGGTACAAGCCTTTTAAGTTTAACGCAAAAATGTTAAAGAATTCTTAACTCGACTATCGACTTACAAAAAAGGTTACTTCCGAAACTGTACCACCTCCGTCAAAGGTTTTGAAGAATGGAGGAAGCCTGTATAAAAACTTCCACCTCTGTTTATTCATTACGTAATGGATTTTGTGGCCAGGGAATTTACATTAACTTATTTTTTTACCTCGATGTTTTGTTTTAAAAAGTTATTTTGTAAAGTGCCCACATATTAAATGCATGGTACTGTCTATTATTTATGAACTTAAAATGCTCGTTATTCCTCAATATTCATTTAATGGGTAAGTAAACCCTTTAAGCAAGTCCCGACACCTAGTGAAGAGACATAGTAGACGATAGAGTATGATCTCACCCAGAACTGACATATCCGCCTTAACTACCTCCGAGGTCTAGTGGTCTGGTCTGAGCCATGGGCTCCTGATCCAGATGTCGTGGGTTCGATTCCCACAGGGGGAACACAAAATTGATATCTGTTAATTTGTCACTTCGTAAGATATTTAGTCCCAGTTTCATTAGGACTTTGCAGACTGAATCACCTGATTATCCGAAAAGAAAAAGGATTCAGTGCTTCGACACATTTTTTAATGTTGCAATTTTAAACAATGAACTAATTCATCAGATAATATTTATTTGGATGTTTTCATTGTTTTTTTTTAAGTGGAGTAGACTTTCAAAAAAAACCATTTGCCGGCTTTATTCCCCTTAAATATACGTCGATCAAACCATTATCTGGTACGAGAGGGAATCAATTAGCCTCTACACACAACCCCTTCACTGAGCGATTTATGTGTGTGCCCAACTGATTATGTGTATAAAGGATACTAAAAAGTCCAATCATTAGGGTGGTTGACTACGACAAGTCAAACCAGAATTTCATTACGAAAATATTAACGAACATTTTTTTTTTTTTTTACCGTAAGTGTGAAGATTTTTTTACTGGTTTTTTTACTGGAGTTTTTATATATACCTAGACAAATCATTAGACTGCTATCTCACCTGAAAGTGGCGATGCATACAATAATGGAGCATGTTTACCTAGATAATGCATTCATTCATATCTTGAAAGGGCCCATATTAGTTCCAGAAACAGATTTGCAGGAAGGGAGTTCCTATCAAAATATATTTTTTTGGTAAATTTAAATATAATTAAGGGCCTTAAATAACTCTAGATTTTATCCCTCTCAGTCCAGCGTGGTATAATCAATTCGTGGATAGCACCAAAGGCCCACACAAATCTACCTACAAAGTTTAAAGTAATAATAAATTACCGTGAAGCAGAAATGCTATAAAAGAAAATTTTACAAATAGCCTGCTTAAGTATCAAATAAGTCCTAAGCAAAATGGACGGCCGTGTCCTTTCTACAAATTCAGATATATTTCTTTTTATGTACAGTCGTCCTATTGAAATAGATTGCTGGCTTTATTAAATAACTATTCCCTTTGTGTGGTCCGAGCACAATGCTTTGTGATGTTTGATTCGGAAGTGAACTAGTTTCATCCGGCTTGACCGTTCCTTGTTACGTTTTACATTTTTATTACTGTTTAGACGAGTAAAGTATAGATAATACAGGTCATTTCACACGGAGTCTAATCTAGCCCGAAACTAAGCAAGTTTTTATTATTTATAACTTATATAACGGAACGGCGGTAACGGAATGGCTGCCGTTATCATAAAAACGTCCAGTGGGCAGACCACCAGCCAGATGGACTGATGATATAGTAGCAATGGAGGGTAAACAGTGGATGCGGGGGGCACAGGACCGTGGTAGATGGCGTACAAAAGAAGAGGCCTATACTCAGCAGTGGGTAGATGTGGGCTGATATGATGATGATGATGATGATGATGATGATGATGATGATAACTTATATCATTTCATTCATATAGAGAGTTTAAGAGACAGCTTCCCGCGATCTGTTAGGAGTTGCTCAGTCAACAAAACTGATCAATATTCATGAAAAAATATTTTAGATTTTGTATTAATTAGCGGCCTCTCTTTTGTAATAATAAGGAATAGATGCCTTTCCCCTTCAGTGGGACACCACATGCCACAGGCTAATAAGCTTTCCGCTCTCGAACGAACCGTATCGAATTTAAAAAAAGTCCACAAAATAAGAGTGAAAAAGTAAACACAGTTTTTTTAAATCAAAATACGTATCTACTTGGAGACCGGAAGGAACCCCACTTCCGGATCTTGGGAAGGTTTAATTTATTTTTCAGCGGATCCATTACCGATAGACCTTTGCGCATTGGATTTATTCGAAAAATACTTTGTTACTCTTTAACTTAAAGTAACTGCCTCCGTGGTCTAGTGGTCTGAGCCATGGGCTCCTGATCCGGAGGTGGTGGATTCGATTTCCTCAGGGGGAACACAAAGTTGATGTTTGTCAATTTATCACATGCAGGCTGAATCACCTGATTGTCTGGTAAGGAAAAAAAAACGTGCATCAGAGGACACGTTAAACCGTTGGTCCCGGCCGTTGTCTTTGACAATGCTAATTAGATAAACCCTGTCAGAGGCATAGGCCCTAGCTAATAGTAGCTGTAACTAAAAGATAGTTACTTTCCTATTAACTTTCCTATTGGCACACAGTGCATAATACTTCCTATTACAACAGTACCTACATTTATTTCGCGAAGCAACGGGGTTTCACGCTCCACCGACTTGTGTAAATACAGACGGATACCTTCCACCGTGCCGTGTGTGACTTTTACCGCTCGAGTGCCTTTGGGCAAAGACTAGATAACCGAGAGACAACGCTTACATCTTATATGCACAATGGTGATAACTTCGGGCGGTGATACCGGTTAAAACAAACAAAAACTCACTTGTAGGTTTAAGGGATGTTTTGGCTTAGGCGTCTCGGCGTTTCAGCCCTTTCTGAGGGTCTTCTTCAGGGGCACACAAGTTACACAACACCACTCGTCAAACTCTTCGTAAAACCTACAATAGTGAGTTGCTATAATTGCTTAATTATGGTATATTGAGATTTTTTTACTGCTAATGTACCTATTAGCAGTAAAAAATCTCAATATTTTTACTGCTAATTGGTACAATCATATTTTGTCCGGTATGCCATAAGTAATCTGTGCCAATATGTTATGTGACGATGCAGACGATGATGTACTTAGTGTGCCCATTCTTAGCTTGAACAATACAGATGTAAAAAGAAAATTCTTTATGGGTTTTTACAATAATAAAACATGGTGTACCTAATGGTACGACTACACATTATTTTAAAATAATTAGAATACAACTGACTTGGAATTCAACCCAGAGTCAATGGATACAAAGTCTATGGCAACAACACATGGTGTATGAAATACGAGACGACTAGTTCGAATTATATGGTTCAGAGGTCAAAATGTTAGGCTTTTATCACCCGTGTATCAGTAACATATGACATCAAATACGTATGAAACAGCATATTCTCTATGCTATTTGGTTGGTTGCATAATATGATCAGACGGGTTCTGTTATGAGTATTTTGTCATAAAAATGGGATATTGTACTTCATTACAGGCCAGTTCACACCGGGACGCGACGCACCCCTGGCTGTTTAAAAATGGATCTCGTTGTTGACAGGTTGCTCAGTAATTTTCGAGTACTGTCAATGAAATGTCTATTTTGCATAGTAAATAAAGTTCTATTATGTACCACCCTCTTGAAAAGTGCACGCCGCGACGCATTGCGTTGCTTCCCGGTGTAAACCGACCCTAAGAAGTTTTAACTTTGCCTGAATCTAAAACTCTTGAGTCCGTAAAGTGGCTATCTGGGACCTATGTTGTCTGAGACAGTTTATCGTGTCACCAGGAAAGGAGGATTATATCAGGAGGAAAGTTGTACATCTAAACTTATAAAATCGTTTGTCCTTACTGACTGACTGACTGACTGACTGACTGACTGATTCATCAACGCAGAGCCTAAACTACTAAAGCTAGAATCGTGAAATATGGAGAGCAGGTTCCTTTTATAACGAAACCTACCACTAAGAAAGGATTTTTGGATTTTCCCCCCTTAAAGGGGTAAAAAGGGGGTGTGAAGTTTGTATGAAAGTCCGTCAATTTTGAACGTAGGATCTTCAAATTTTGTATTTAGGCTAATGATTAAAAAATAATTTATACGTGTTTCAGCATTTTTGCATTTTTTACCCCTAAGAGGGTTAAATAGGGGATGGAAGTTTGTATGGAAATTCCGTCAATTTTGATGGCAGGATCTTCCAATTTTTTTTTGGGCTAAAGATTTAAAAATAATGAACACGTGTTTCAGCGTTTTTGTATTTTCCACCCCTAAGGGGGTTAAATAGGGGATGGAAGTTTGTATTGAAATTCCGTCAATTTTAAAGGTAGGAACAGCGCGGGAACTCAATCCCACGGGAAAACTCTTAGCTGCGGGTGAAACTGCGGGGCGGAAAGCTAGTACATACATAAAATCACGCTTTTATCCCTAATGGGCTAAGCAGAGCAAAAACGACCTAAATATAGGTCGTTCCGCCACGTCTGACAAGTTTTGAGGGTTAATACAGATGTTGATTATGTATTATTACTATAGTGACGGGTTGTCAGCCCATCGCCTAAATTGTAATATACTGAAACCCTCGATTCCCTTAGCTGACTTTTACAGCATGCACGGGAGGAGATGCAGCTGGCACATTCTATGTTTTTCTATCACTCCCAGTCCAGCATGGAAGTAAAGTAAAGGAAAGTTGTCTATCATCATTATCAGTAAAAACAAATAGGATCTGTCACTAAATCTACTTTATACAAAAAGAACTCATTTTTAAACCCCCAACAACAATATAAAACCCTATCACGTACAAGTAGTTAACAGCCCTTATCTGCTTAAGGGGAAGCCTGCAGACTAACAAGAAAGAATACTCGTCCGGATAGCAATCGGAAGTCAGTCTCGTGAGGTCGTCAATTAAGTGGGGAAGGGGCGATTACGGTAACTGACAGGTGCCCTGTTGCTAACAGGGTGGGGTAACAGTAACACAGTGTAAAAAAAAACAATAAAAAGA
This sequence comes from Scrobipalpa atriplicella, assembly GCA_029255725.1. Lineage (NCBI taxonomy): Eukaryota > Metazoa > Arthropoda > Insecta > Lepidoptera > Gelechiidae > Scrobipalpa > Scrobipalpa atriplicella. The sequence goes on from JARACY010000315.1 coordinate 75,449, forward strand.
GTTGTTTCGAGTTTTAAAGTGTCTATCAAATGAGTATTCGTTTTGTGAGATATAATGAAGATTAGTTTCACTTGTGAGGTCGACGATTAAGTGGGGAAGGGGCGATTATGGTAACTGACAGGTGCCCTGTTGCCAACAGGGTGGGGTGACAGTAACACAGTGTAAAAAAAAAACAATAAAATGAGTTGTTTTGCGCTTTGAAGTGACTGTAAAATGATTCTGGTCGGTAAAAAATAGGTAATTTAGCACAGTGCCAAATTCTTAAATTCTTAAAAGAGTTCTGCGTTTTGTAAGTTATACTGGTTTTACTGTACGTGAAATGATTTTGAGACCTTTGTTTTTTACTTTCATCGTTACCTTTTTCTCTTATTTTGCTATTATTATTCTCTTTGTTTCAGTATTTCTAATTAGCACAGACACTTCCCCTTTTGTCAACCTTTGCTTGCTTTGTGTCGAATAAAATGTCAAAACAAATAACTAGGCAACAAAAGACTCCTCTATTACCAATTTTATATCGTCTTGTCATTGATCTTAGAAACGTTCGTGTTATATTGTCGAGTGTGGAAAACGAGATAACGACCCAAATTTGCGAGGTAGTGTGTCGCATTCGCCCCATTCGCCTCTATTCTATAGGATACAACACGACAACGCTTAAATTACCGTGGCCAAAAAAGGAACTAACAACACCAACGTAATTTTTGTCTGTCTCTTTTTATGCCACGTGGTTTAGTGGTCTGAGCCATGGGCTCACGACCCAGAGGTCCCGGGTTCGATTCCCAGCGGGGAACAATGACTGTGTTGTTATTTCTAGTTTAGTTAAAACATTGCAGGCTGATCACCCGATTGTCTGCCAAGTAAGATGATTCATGCTGTCAAATGTAAATAGTCGGTTCTACGCCTGTTTTCTTCCTAGTCGTGTCAGTCAATCTGTCCCATCAGAATATGTTGCGCAAATACTTGGGCACTAAAAATTAGTCCCGCGCAGATGGCCGACCTCTAGAAGATGGGCCGCCATCATAAAAATCGCAGGAGCAGGACTATTATTATGCCAGCGCCCTCACCCACGTTTATTTGAACTCTTGTCGTAGATATAAGTCCGTCGGAGAAGGTTAGCTTTGGTCCCAGCCTTTGTCGGTTACGTTACGGATGATCGCGCGTGATCGGCCTACGAACTGGCCGGTTAACCCCACGGCGGGTTTGCTTTGTACGCCGTTTGATTGACACAAATATTCCGGAGGTTTTGTTTCAAAGGCGAAGTCGGGAAAAAATAAATGGGGGGAATAGGACGAAAGATGTGAAAATGTCCTGGTTATGTTATATTAAAGCAGGGACATTTTATATTTACTTGTTAACTAGCTTTCCACCTCTCGATTTCACCCGCGAATTAATGTTTTCCCGAGGTAAAAATTAGTCTATGCTCAGCTACTGTCGGTTACGGATGATCGCGTGTGACTGGCCGGTGTACCCCACGGCGGGTTTGCTTTGTACGCCGTTTGATTGACACAAATATGCCAGAGGTTTTGTTTCAAAGGCCGAGGGTGGTGTTGGGAAAAATGAACGGGTAAATAGGAGAGATGTGAAAATGTCGTTTAGCGTGAAACGAAGCAGGGACGTTTAATATTAAACAAATGCAATGAAAACGAACATTTTCACCTACCCAAAGACACAAAATCTATCTTATTGTCTTTATTACGTTTTATTTGTGGCCGTATTACTTATTGGCTAACGAATTATTTCATAGACAGTTCAAACTTACAAAAAGCAAAATATTTCTTTTTAAGTACGTCTAAACGGTTGATCTGATTTTAATAACATTTGATAATGGTGATAGTTATTTATTTATTCTGTGGTTATAGATGGAGAACTGGAAATGGACATAGGCAAATTTACCGCGGGAAAATACCTCACTCCCACGGGAAAATTATTTAGCTGCGGATGAAACCACGGGGCGGAAAGCTAGTACATTATATACCTAGTGACATAAGGACTTTATTATTAATAGTTGTTCTCAGCACATCTCTAAGGACTGACATCAAGACAAGCCATTAGTGTAATAGAGAATTGTTAATTACTGGATTAGTGTAATCTAGGTTTAGGATAATCACAGGGGAAACCAAAAACCGCAGCTGATTGGTGATACTATTGGTTGCAGGTGGGCTAATTGCCCCCTGGAGTAAGCTATCGTCTTTCCAGTCAGATGAATATTGATTCTAGAAATTGTAATGTTTTTGTTGTATATTCTTCTTCCTACTTCCATGCTGGACTACTGGGAGCGATAGAATGTGCCAGCTACATCTCCTCCCGGGCATGCTATAAAAACCAGCAAAGGGATTCGAGGGTTTTAGTATATTGTAATTAAAGGCGATGGGCTGACAACCTGTCACTACAGCAATATACAGATATAATATAAGTAATCTATCTTAAACAACCCTCAAAACTTGTCTGACGTGGCGGAACGACCTTTGTTTGAGTCGTTGACGCTCTAGCTGCCTACCCCATTAGGGATACAGGCGTGATAATATGTATGTATATTCTTCTTCTTCTGTCTAGCGTTATCAGTCCACTTTCCGGCTTTTTCTACTCCACTTTGCCCTGTCTTCGGCCTCCGCTGCTGATGTAAGATCGTTCTCTTCAATATAAAAAAATATAAAAATAATTATTTTAAGTACAATTGAGAAGTTGTGTATGTCTGGTATCATCAAAAACAGCTGAACCAACTGCGATTGGTAGTTTTTTTTTTTTATTTGATACTGTTGGTGTTAGTTCAAGGTTGGTTTCTAGTAGTGAAGTTATATATTATTTTTTTTTCAACATTTATAATCATTACCCGGGTTTACTACATAAACTTGCCTGTATGTAAATTCGGCTTCTTTTTAATGACATGTACTTCCCCTTAAGCTTTCAATGTACTTTAATTAACGTTATCATTACCTGGGCATCCATTTTGCACCAATGAAAAGGGCAACACTCGAAATTCAACCTTATTACCTCGATTTAAATACACATTTCGTGTTCGTAAACAAGTTTCATGCCCTTTGAAGGCTCGTCCTCGTATTTATACGGTCATTTGGATATGATAATAATGTTATTGTTAAATGAACCACTGTTTATACTGTCATGGAAACGATATAATATTCAGTTGTATGTTTATTAGGTCTATAATTGATTGATTTATCAATATCAGAAGTTTTTGACGAGTAGCCTAACCGATTTTCGATGACGGCGGCCAATCTTCCAGAGATCGGCCAGCTGCGCGGGACTAGTTTTTAGTGCCCAGGTGTTTGCGCAACACACAAGTGCTCTATTCCTTCAATCACTTATTCTGATGGGACAGAATGACTGACACGACCAGAGAGAAATCAGGCGCTGGACCGACTATTTACATGCCCATCCGACAGCGTGGATCATCTTCAATCAGGTGATCAGCCTGCAATGCCCTTACTAAACTAGAAACAATAACACAAGCAATAACACCTACCTATAATCTACATTTAAAAAAAAAGTATGTATACCTACTGTAAATGTAGGTACTTCGTTATAGGCATATTAAATACACCGTGTCATGAATATGCTTACAACATCATGAAAAAATAGGCACCACAATGTACTCAACTAAAAAACTCTACCCTGCCCGCTTCAAAATCACAAAGTAACACACACCAGGCCGTTCTGACACGTTCCAGGCTTCGGGCCGTAAAAAACTCCCTAAGATTTTTCACTAAATCGTACTAGAGGCAAGCAAATTGAAAACAGTCAAGTCGGACTCGTTATAGAGCCGACTTCTCCATTTATCTTCATTCTGCCTTTCAATAGAATTGCCAGCGACGTTTTGCGCAACTCAAACGCGGAACTGCTTACTAGGGTTGTGCTTTGTAAGTTGAAAGACGGTAACGAGTATGCGGTCATGTAACGGTATATTTTCTTTGCTATAGAATAGAACATTTTTTTTTTTGTTTGCCTGAGATGTCCCATAGAACATTATAAACTAAATAAAATAAGTATAAAGAGTAGATAGAAACCGTATTTACCTATAACCTTCTGTACACTCTACCTATTCTAGATGTATTCTTGGCACGCTCTTATAGTGCCACCAAGTCCTACCCAAAAAACAAACCTTCTTGGACAGATGTTATATTTATTTCACAGTTAGTAGTTAGTAGGTTTGGTCAAAACTATTGTAGATTTGCGTGTGTGTGACTCAGAGCGACATAGAAAGGTACACCCCCTATAAACGGGCAATGTTCGTGAAGTAATAAATACGTCATCACTTTTCTATGATGCTGACCTTACTAGTGAGGTCCTACGACTGACGTGACTGTGCGCATCCCACCCATACACTCTACAGCTAATAACAAAGTCCACAGTCAAACCTTCATCGAGAAATATCTGTAATAGTTATACCAATAGTTTCATATAGTAGCGTCCCTACTTGCCTCAAACGGTGGACCTACTTATTATTTCAAGCAGTTTAGCTAACAATTTGGCGGTGCGCGGCGCACCTGTCCGCCCGACAACCGTGTGTCTGCCGTAGCCGACCCATTGGTTGCTTTATTGAAAAATGTATGTTCAAATAGTGCATTTTGCTTTGTAATTTTCTTCACTTGCAGTTATCATATAAACAAGAAAAATAATATTTAGATAATAATAGTAGGAAATAGTTTACTGGATATTGCAGAAAGAATTGTTTTTGATTCAGAAGTTTCAGTGTAAAACTAATGTTATAGTCACGTACTAACTTCTTTATTTGTATATTAAACTGAATGACCATGAAAGTCATTTCAATCGATCGACTGCTTCAATTGCAAATAATATATTATATGTGAAAGTGTGTCCGTACCAACTACAACCATAAATGCAGTGCAGGCATAAGGTAAGAGTCTAAATTTAATGTATTCTGAAGCAGGTAGTCCAATTTTAAATTTTACTATACAAATTGGCGATAAACTGATCAGTTACTTTAAACCTATCTATAAAACGTTTCAATTCGACGCGGATAAATGCTACTAAAATATATAAAACTCAGTATAATAGGAATAGAGGAATAATCTGTATTGAGCAGTTCTCTCATTATTCCGGAGCACTTCATACTGACTGCCTGACTGCTGACGGAACTCGCTAACGAGATCTTATCTAATCCATCTTTTTTGTTGGGAGTCGGTTAAGGAACGGGGTGTATAGTCGTGGAGAAAATGTTCTTAATATACCTACTTGACTTTACCTTTTAGTATAAATCTTGATAACAGTAGGACTTACTATGCCGCCATGAAAATTTTTAAAACCGTTTAACATTAAATCACAAGATGGTTCTAGGTATAATGGCGTCAATTCTCGCGACATAATTCTCATTCTTATTAGCGCTGTCACTTTCTTAACTTTCAAATAAGCAGTCTTACGTCAAATTTAGGAATGTCAAAGTCATGTGTATATTTGCTATCCTGTTCTTATGTAAAAGTTAAGAAAGTGATAGCGCTACTAAGAATTAGAATTAGTATTATGTCGCGAGAATTGACGCCAATGCAAAAGAATTCGTCATATAAAGTAAGCGAATGCCTTCTTGAAACGAAAGAACTTTCCCAAAGAAACCCAACAAAACTACAAAAATTTGCGTCCACGTCTCAACTCTATAAACCGTTAAAAATGTTTCAGAAATTGCAAACATCTTTCTGCATACCTGTACAATAGTGTAAGGCTCGCATTTATGAAGCGATCTCAAGTTTGAGAGCGATATTAAGTGTGGATTTGACAGGCCGTTTTGTACTGAAATGATATTTCTGATTCAAACTCAAACTCGCTGTCACTCTTGAGAGCTGATTATAAATACGGGCCTAACAGTCGTAAGTTCATTCAAAGGAATGTTGCAGAACTACAACTACAACTGGAGGTACGGAGTTTACCTCAACAATATCTCAGACGGAGAACTCTGTAATGTACAAATTGTTTGTTGTTCTGTTGCGATTTAAGACTATCGAAGTAACTTGATGCATTGGTGGTAATGTAAACATTTCTGGAGAAAACCACTGTAAATATAATATTCTTTACTTCACAAATATACTTCTTATCTAGGACAAAAATCCAATTTCTACTAAGCTACAATCACTCATTTTAGCAATACACATAATCAGCTGTAATATCCCTCAAAACTTGTCAGGCGTGGCGGAACGACCCTTGCCTAGATCGTTTTTGCTCTGCTAATTCTATTAGGGATAAAGGCGTGATTTTATGTATGCATGTATGTACTCACTCAGAAGCAAAAATATACTTCTTAAGTATCTAAGTCAAAAAGCTACAATCTATAATCATAATCGCTTAGAAGCAAAAATTAGAGCTCCAGCACAGATTGTAGAGGTTGCGCGTTCGATTACTGAAAATTTGGTGTAAAATTGTTCGAATCTATATTTCAGTGTCGTAATCATGAGTGCAAATTTCACAAGTACTGATATATGTAACTATTTGCCTACGTAATTGCCATGCGACGAGATATCTATCAGACAGAGTCAAACTTATTAATAAATCATAGCCAACTCTATGACTTCCGGTGGGAGTGAGTATTCGTAACTAACCGCCTACAACCTTCATTAAACACTAAATTATTAAAGCCAAGTCTCAATTCCGAAGGCGATGACACGTAAAATGAAACGCCAAGTTGAAATTATCTTATTCCCAATTGGTTTGTTTAAGAAATAAAGCTGAATGTTCACTGGTTTTCTGCTTTATTTCTAAATAAGTACATTATAATAAAAAAAAAGAATTAAAACTTAAACTTGCCAGCCACTGGGTTAAATCCTAAAGATTTTTTCACGTACAGTTTAAGTATTAGTTAGGTAGGAAGGTGCAGAAACATAACATAATGCTTAACGTAAAGTTGTTAAAGTGTGGTAGTTTATTTCTCTTCTTATATGCTTGAAAAGTATATCTTTTGGTTGGATAAAAAGCAGTTCGAGTTCAGGTATTAACTATAATTTCTATTTCTACACATAACATTATCGTTACAACATCGACTTCACTTCACGTGCATTCTGAACACAAAGAAAGGTTTTCATAACTGAAGGAAAACCTATATGTAAGCAACTGCAGGCGTAAATTTATGTAGGTATCAATGGTTGTGTGTGAAATTTTATGTAACTATTACTATATAATGTGCACGGGTCCCAACCGGCCCGTTTTGAGGCCTATTTACGACCGCTATGATTTCGCCCAAAGGGTCCAATCTGCCGAATTAATGAGGTGTAAAAGACCCCGTTGAATTGACTCAATTTTTTCCCCTCAATCCCTTTTAGACTTTTTATAAATCTGAATAGATGATGCCTGCGATCTGTAACGAGATAGGTCTCTCAATTTAAGTTTCGGTTCGCTGGTTTTTATCTGTAATTTTATTACGGAGCTATTCTTTTTTGTCTCAAAAGTTATTTAAAAACGCAATTTTGCTAACTACAACTTTACCCTTTCTAAGTTTAGAATAATAGAAGTAAAAGTTACTAATAATCTTTTAGCGTTGAGTTCATTGATCTCCGATTCCTTTTCTAGTTTCGTTTTAAATTGAAAATTGTGGCCATTTCGCATATTCTTACACATTCTTTTCACTAGTGCGACAATAAAACGCATTACTCACTAGTTAGATTGTCTTGTGTGCCAGTTATTTCGGCTATTTGGCTACTAGGTAGTAGTAGATACATCATTTCATTACAGAAGTACATTTTTACATATAAAAAATATTCTGTACTTCGCAGGGCATGTTGAGCCATCGGCCGCGTCTTTGATGGTGGTCGTGTCATCATGTCAGAGGCCTATTATAACTGTTACTAAGAGACGGTTTAAAAACTCTTACAACAGGGTTCATCGGGTTGTAAGACGACTGGAAAAACTAACTCGATAAGAAGATTTCTCCACATCCTCAACATTTTTACGAAGCCACCTACTGTCTACATCTTTGCCTATTTACTCTCCTCAAAGATTTCCGTCACTTTCCATGTGCCTACTGGGTCATCCTGTACCACAATTCAGTATTACCGCATTACCTTGTTTGCTCGTCCTAACCAAACAGGTTCAAGTTGCGGGCTTTGGGACAGCCAAGGGGTTGTTACCGTCTTAGTTACGGCACACCTTTTATACAAACTTGCTTTTTGTTTGGCTTGCTCATCTGGGTGTTGATAAGGAAATTATTGCTTTCACTGTTCTCTCTCTACATTTATTCATATATACTGTCTATCTAGGAAAGTCATTACAACTCATATTTCAATCTTCCTAAAAAATACTTCTTTATATTTTATTGTTACAAGTGGGTTTGCCTTTGGCTCTAGACCAGGGAAGGGTCGACAGAGCAGAGACAGAGTCGACGATTGGGCGAGCTCACCCAGAAGATGCCTAGTCACTCTAACATTGAAGAGTTGAGGGTTGTATGCATTCAGAAACAAAGAATTCAGAATTATATTCATAGCTTGATAATGCAGCAAATTTTCCAAATTTCTACAACCCACTCAAAGGCTACTAATAATACAATTCAATTATAGAATCGTAGTAAAACCGATAACATCTTTATTAATTTCTAATTGCGCCCGTAAAAATATTAAAACAGGCTCCGAAATAGCTCCCTCATATAATAATAAAAATTTAGCCAGCAGTGTAGTTATAAAAACTTGGTCCTTGGGGAATTAAAGCTAGTCGTGTCTTGGCGCGCAGTTTTACATGGAAAAGTCGGACGTGCACGTTTTTTTGCACTTATTTAAAGTTGGATCTTTGAGTCTCTAACACAATGCTTTTTGAGTTGGAAATTGAATACACGGTTTGTATGAACGGATATTAGGTACAATGGACCTGATTCGTTCTTGTTTTTATATTATCTGGAAAAAATCTCCAAAAGATTGGATAAAGTATACTTAGAATATATTCTGTTTTTAGTTTTTTAATATCTTTATTAATGACTGAGATATTAAAGCTCAAAGTAAGCTCTTCCGCACGAAGAGAGTGGCAGACGGCCCAGAATTCGATCGCTCGCAGTGACGTCACTGTTATGCTCTAGAAATTACATTCGTTTATCTTTCTTTGAATTGTAAAGGCGTAGGAGAAACAAAAATAGGCGAGTAATTTCAAACAGAAAACACATGCTTACAATTCAATTATGACTTTGTGGTTGTAGGTGAGCACCTTCAACCTACATTGTATAAAAACATTTATTTCATTCGCCTACATCGCCCGCCGCGCCTATAAGTAACCTGTGCCTACATAGTCACTTTGATTTCACCGCAAATATGTATCAGCCAACACATAAAACCACACCAAAACACAGCCTACACAGCTACACATAAAAACAAAGTCTATCTACGCAACTCTCATTCATAGAGTTCCAATGTCACCGAACAGGATTGCGTGTGGCTACACCACCGTCCCAGTTTCGACGCTCGCGTGTGAAACCCCCCTTTGGCCCTCCAGACTCTCCCGTCGTTTTTTTACGATAACACTGGCCGTCTACACAAATTATGTTCATTATGAGTTGTAAGTTGGTGCGCTAGAAGTTGTTCGGTTGTTGTATTTGAAAATAGAACTTGAGATACTGGCTGGTAGGGTTTCGAAGTAATTTAATAACCGCGAAAGTTTTGCTTTTTTGCGGTGGATTCTGCTGCTCACGACTCTACTAGACCAAGAAATATTCTACGAATCAAAAGCATGGAATTTCTTGGCGCAGTAGGAGGGTAGTCGTAAGCCAGGCAGTCCCTTGCGGAGCCAATCACCGCTTAATTGTTTATAGGCCTGATTCATAGATATGACCAGTTTTTATCGCGTGAATGCGCCGCTACTTATTACTTCGGCAAAGTCACTTAAAGTGAGTTAACCGTGCAGAGCGCTATGAAATTAAGTAAAAAAACAACTACATCTAACTAAATACCAAATCAAATCAATCAATCAATCAAAGCAGTGTTTATTATTCGTAAGGATGAAGGTAGATGGGAGGTATCTTGATTAATATCTATTCAAGGATCTGAAATGTTTTTTACATAAATCTGTGAAGAATAGTTTAATTCGGTAACTATTTGTTTGTAAAATAATGTTTTGATTACAATATATACAAATATCTTTAGAAAGTCATAGCTTTCATTATTTTCTCCCTAAGTATTTTTTTCTGTGACAACCAAATAGAAGTATAGATACATATCAGTTTATGTGCTCAAGCGTTACAAGACAGTTCTAAGAAGTTCTCAAAGTACGGTAACTATATTTACTGAATATAACCCGCACCTGTTAAGTGCACTAAATGCATGAGACACGCGCAACTTGATAAATTGCGCCAGTGGTTCTTAAACTGGGACTTTCTTGGGGGATCTTCTGGCTCGTTTTCGAATGAGTAACGTTGTGATTTACGTATGGCATAAATCTACGTGTGCGGATTCAAACAATTACTTCGACACAATACCTACATACACAAACTTTATTCAGCAAGTACGAGTATATCTACAAATATACGGATTCATCTCATTTCATTTGTTTAAGTAAAACTAATGCTCATTTAAAGACCAGACCCTTACTTAAGGACCAGAGAACGACGATATAAAAAATTTATCTGATGATGAGGAATGAAGTTATTCGACATTTTATATTAGTCGTAACAATGTCTGTAGTAGTAACAATGACAATTGGGGTAGGCGGGTTCTAGAGTGGAGGCCGCAGATCATAGGGAAAAAAAAAATCCCAGATCAACAATCAATCTCATACTGCACGTGCATGCTGGTCGTGACGAAAGCGGCCGTTATTTATTTTATTTATAGATACATTTTATTCATTCTAAATACGGAGAGTCTCAAACGTCCACCAAGAGCCCATTTTACAAACCAATATGATTTTTCTTTCTGAAGAAGGGGGCTGTAAGTGATCTAAGTTTGAGAACCGTCGTTCGGCAAGTTGCCGCGTGCGAGCGCTTCGTACTACTTTGTGACGTTCCCTCAAGAGAACGGTTAACGACGGCGGTAAAACAACCAGCTGCGTTTATAAACGAACTGAAGTTCAAGCCTTTTGCCTCGTGTTATAATCAAATACACTAAACGGCTTCTTGAGGTAGTTTTAGAAAGTTTGCCAATCTAAAATCGACACTTTCAGATTGAATTTTCGATGCGCTTACAGTGACGTTCTAAGTCGTAAGCTTAATAAAAAAAAAACTCCATGACAAATGCACCAATAAATGCAACTGAAGACAGGTTACGTCAGGATTATCCAACGACGAGCGTGCATAAAAAGATTTCTATAAAAATATTGCTTTAAACTAAAAATTAATGAGCTTTCATAAGGATTTTATTGCTTCTACTATGAGCACTACCCTCGCCTCGCCTCATAATAATACTAATCCAATTTTTCCCTATAAAAGCTTATTTCAATACCGCATTTTCCTACAAGTTTCTTTTTAAACTGCATTGCACAGAGTAAAAATAAAAGCGATTCGGACACACGATCGACGTCGGCGCGTTATTACTGGCTGAACAGAAAATGAAATATAAGCGTTTGTGAAAAAAATAGGATTACTGGATTTGCAGTGGCTGTTTCCGAAAGAGGTGGCGCCACTTTTCATTTTTTTTTTCTTTTTTTTTTAAATGTGGCACAACCTCTGCTCTGTTACCACCTTAAGTACCCCTCTACTGTTAAAGTGTAAAAAAATAATAGTTCTACATCTGTCGGTTAGAAAAGTCCGATGAATTAGGTATAATGCAAGGGTTTTTAAAAACCTAATGGAACTATGATGTGATTTGTGTAATATGGACTATCAAAGGAAGGGATCGGGAACGTGCCTTCCGAAGGACGAAATTCTTATAGAGTAGCTTTATTTTTGGTAAGCTCATTGTATTTCGTAATATTTACCGATTATTAATAAGAAGAAATGGAATCACTTTAATATCAAGACACCTTTTTGCGCCAATGAACTTATCCAAGATATAACGTAAACATGGCCCTAACAAATCCTTATAAAGGGTCGATATAAAAACCGTAAAATCTGCAGAGGCCCTTTGGAATTTACTTGCCTTTTACAGACCTTGTAAAATTGTTGACAACTTTTTTATAGTTATCAGGTAAGTAGGCTCTAAAGCGTTTTAGAATCGTTCAGTAAAGACTATTTTTGTGGTTATGACGAAATGACGGCCTTTAAAATGTGCAACAGGCGCGTGTTTTGAAAACTCGTGTAGTTGGTAAAGGTATGATTGTAAATCCGAAATTTGCACGTTCGATACCTATAGTTAGGTCAGAGCTTTTTTGGATAATGAACTTAAATATCTTTCTTATTTATATGAGCGCGTAATGTGTGTGATTGTTTATAAAAAAAAAAAAACGTTTTGGAATACCTCATCCAATTCTTTTTACTATTTCAGTAAAGAAAAAAAAAAGATTTTTTCTGAAAGACAAAATATTAAAAGTCATAGCACTTCTAGGGCTCATTCTATCGTCGGCGGAAACTGCCTGAGGCTAAATCAGACCAAGCCATAAAAAAGGGAATAATGTTTTATTTACCAAAAATTTTACTCAAGCTAGAAACTTCGAGAATTATTTTACAATTCGGATATTGTGACGCGAAAAGTTTCTCAAAGTAAATACTTCAAATGTCTTGACAATTGGTGATAAAATATGTTTCGTAGAAAACCAGCAAGTTAACAAATAAATCACTAACTAACGGTTCAATTTACTTTTTCATCAAGCGCTTTTAACAATTTGACGAATTCCTGTTTCAAAATGAAAGCACCTAAAATATAGAAATCACAAAATTTCTAAAATTACAATCGATTTTATACATCGCCAAAGTTATATTAACTTTTAAAAGACATTTGTATTTTATGTAAATCGGATTAATTTTAAAGGCTGTGTTGTTTTAATTTTTTTTTCGTCACACACAAAGTATTAATGAAATATTTCACGATGAGAAAACCACCTATAAAATTAAATAATGCCGGCAAAAAGCATGAGCAAATACCTCCTGGGTACAGATTTTGTATTTTTTTCTTAATGTAGGTAATACCACGACCACTCTGCCAAGAGTGAACGACTGAGAATAAGAGTAGGTAATACTTTTTAATATCTAAGTAACTCTCCGTCGCCTATAAATATAACAACTGCTGCCTCCAACCCTAAAATAAATACTGCATTACCGGTGACAGATGCGCATTCCAATTCCGTGAAAATATTTCAGGCACAAAAAAACACAGCACAAAAAATACGGCACAAAAAAATTACATATAACAACACTCGATCACTGGGCACTGTCTCGTAGCGCGGCGCTACGGGTGTTCTACACGACGCGCGACGTAGCACTGCCGCGCGGCCGCAGCTACGGCGCCGACGGCTACGGCTACGAACGCCGAAGCCAGCTCACGCTATCTCACTGTTTCAATTAACTGCTTTGTTGCCTTCCTGTCACAAAGAGCCGATTTTGTGTATATTACACACTTCATAGGACCCGTGTGAAGTGGCGTGTTGCTTGTGTGTTACAATGTTGTGTTTCAGCTTAACATAATAAAATTGGAATTTGCTATGTTCTTGGATAATTGGGCTATTTTCAGAACTCAATAAGGAAAATACAACGGCAAAATTTAAGTATCTTTTTAATTAATAATAGGCAAAGCATTTGTCCGCCATCTTACATGATGGAAAGTGACTATGCAGATAATGATGAAGCATGTATGTAAAAGGCCCAGGTTATAACGTTTCGGAAACAGATCTGCAGGCAGAGAGTTCCATTCCTTAGCCGTTTGCATTAAAAATGTTGAAGCGAAGCGCTTTGTGCGAATATTTGGTATCCTTATAATAATATATACCTTTGAATTCAGCATAAACAATTTTTTTTACGCGTGGGAATAATCTTTATTATTTGATGGTTCAAAAAATAAAGTTTATTCCCACGATAAGGATTGCCACTGTCCACCTACCAACCACGCAAGGAACTAGCGTGCATCAAGATAAATTACTGTGATACTTGGGCCCGTATTTATAATCAGCTCTCAAGAGTGACAGCGAGTTTGAGTCCGTATCAGAAATGTCATTTCAGTACAAAACGATCTGTCAAATCCAAACTTAATATTGCTCTCAATCTTGAGATCGCTTTATAAATACGAGCCTTACTTCAAGAATTAAAGAGTCGCGTTACCCAGGACACGTGTTATAATTACTATAATGAACTCGGGAAGTTTTCTGTGCACTCTAAATGCAATCTAATTTGCAGTTGAGTTGAAAACCGATTATTGTGTTTTGTTGTTTTTGAAGAAAAATGTATAATCTCGCTGTGTTCGCAATTTATCTATAATCTGATGAAATATATTGAAGTAAATTAAGTCAATATCCTTCTCAATTTATTGCGAATTTGTGGAAATTGTACCTACTTAAAGTCGGATTTTTATTTCAATGCAGCAAACTGACGTTTGGTGGGTTGCCGCTTTTTTGGGAAAAATAAATAGTGATGTGCTTAAAAGATATAACTCAATCACTCATCTAGTGACATGTTCATATATAGGTAATATCAAAGTGATAATTTTAAGCTTATTATGATTTTATGTGACTTGACCGTTGACTTGGACTGGATGTGTCAACAAACAAGTAAATGTGCTTACGGAATGTTCAACCCATAAAAAAACTACCACGAGCCGCCTCTGGTCTCTGTGTAGCGTCACTCAAGGGACTAGCCATTTTTTATATATCTACCTCTCTCCTCAAGAAATAAACTTAGACAATAACTTCATACATCAAAAATGGCGGCTCGATATCGGCGAGCCAGTGTGAAGAGGCTCAATGAATCAACTCATTGAACTTTAAATTGAACTGGAGTACGTCACTTTGGTTTTCGAGTTGGCAACATTATTTACATTGCAGCTGTCAGTTTGCTGCATTGAATTAAAAATCCAACTTTACTCTTAATCACTTCGGAGATTGTTTACGGTTTGGTTAGGACTATTCAAACCGAATCACATTATTATCTTCGTATAATACCTATTTTTGTCAACTGATTGAAACGCACGTCAATGCTTTGGGTTCATTCAGGTCACTTCTCTTAGCAAAGGTCATCACAAAGCATGTCACAGACGGTTAAAACCTCAAAGATCATCGGATCTTTTTTCGACCCAACAACTCACACAAAAAGGTTTTCGCGGTGACATCCAATTATGAAATCAAAGCCTAGATAACTGACGTAACTAGCTGATTCTGCAATTTCATTCTACAAACCATTCACTGAAACATTTAACTCTTGGCTTTAAGCTGTCCCAAATGAAATATGGCAGCAGTGACAGGTTAAGATTGGGCGAAAGAAGATCCCCAAGCAATAAATTAAAAACCCAATTTAAATCCTTGTCTCTTAACAGCACAGAAGACAGCAGCGTTTCAACAGTGGAAGTACCCGACAAAATTTTCTAAATTTAATTAACAATTAATAAAAAAATAAAAAACAATCAGTCGGCACGATTATGCAAAATGGATGTAAAAAACCAGTATCTGCAAAGAACTGAAATTTATTTCTTAAAAAAGAAAAAAGTTATTACAGACAGGGTAATTAATATTTACCCTTTACGCTTACCGTTTTCGATCTAGATATTTTAGTAGTAGGTGCGATATTTAAATAGCTTGTAAATGTATATTTTTGCATAGGAATGTGTGTTATTATTATTAATTACGAATGATACCTAATAGTCTTCACAATTTATTTACATCACATTTTATTTACTTCACCATTACTATTTGTTTCCATGTTCTATGCTACATAGGACTCGATTACTTGGCATAATCTAATTGTCAATTATAAAGGGATTTTGTATAACTAAGAGCATTTTTCAATATTTATTAAGAGCAGACTTTTAATCCGTTCTGGTTTTTATAATCTCTAATACCAAATTTATTAAACAGCGACAATATAATTTAATCTCTAAAAGTTAATTTAATTTTACTTGTTTGAGATACCATTTTTAATTTTAGAAAAACAAAGCGAACTGATGTCAAAAACATTGTTCATATCAATAACTAATTCGGTATCCCATAAAAAAGCACAATAATTGAAATTACAATTGCAAAGACAAAAAACATCATCAACGTACGCGTCTTAAAACCTACCGACAAGATTTTGTTTGTGTAGCCGTTTATAATGATTTATAAAGAGGGCGGTTCGCCGTCAAGGAATTTTCTGGTTGTCAGCCGCGGATTTGGAAAGAGCTTTGCGAAACAGATATAAGGCAGGGATAAGGAAACCTTCGTTCATTGGGGATAGCTACGTGGACGATATGTTATATTCATTACGTCGTTTTTGGCGGAAGGCTTCAAAAAATATTTTGAAAAGAAATCACAGGTACATGTAACACCACCTAGTCTTAGATTTATAGCCAACGAAAATAAAGATCCCTGATTGAATGACGTTGAGTTTTAAGAAAGGATAACAATAAGCGATATGAGAAATTTAACTGATACCTACTATGACATGCAGCGAAGCACAAGCAAATAGAAAAGTAGTTTTCTATATAAGCAGTATACCGATCTTCCCCCTTTGATCGACGCGTCACGACAGAATTGACTTCAATTTTAGTTCCTAAGATAAGAAGTAATGTACTCAAAATATACATTTAAATATTTTTAGTTTTCCCAAAGAAAACAGAAGAGCGAGGCGACAGGCCAACCGCGAATTTTTTTCTCCAGCAAATCCGTATAAAAATTAAATCGGCTGTTTCATTTACAAAGGCCTCTTAATGGCATTAAGGGCCCGTTCCGATGTTTCCGTACTTTGTATTGTCTTTGTGAGGGAATTAAATTGTGTTTGATATTGTTATTCGGAGACGGACCTGTTTGTTCGCGGAGACCGAACGAAATTAGTAATAATATTGTCTGATTTATTCGTTCTTAGTTAATTATTAAGATCTGTTTAAGGAGGGAAGTACTCTAAATCGGGCTAAACACGGTCCGGCATTTCACTTTGTTATGATAGTTAATAGTAGAATTTTCAATAAATCTATATATGATTAGCTTCTCTAAAATATGGAGAACAACTAGATTCATAAATTTAATCTAAAAATACTATGATTACACCAGGAAATCAATAGAAATATCATGAAAAACTGGCGTCTCAATGCCGAATTTCAACAACTGTGACATTTCTATGAGCTTAGAAACAGCAAATGTTATATCGAATTCACCGTATAATTATGAAGAACATTGTAATCAACTCTGTTTTTCAAAATTTTTTGTGTACATTGAGATATATGCAAAAATATATGAAATCGGCTTGAAACAGCCCCATGGTAGAAAAGGACCGAGCGCGCATTCTGTCATTGGTTTGAAAGGGACAGTTGCCGCGAGCACATAGACCCTTAAGGGATGGAAATTGGATACTTCTCTTTAAACTCTACTAGAACAGTACCTACAGGTACACACACTTCTCATTTCGGTACAAACAGTACCTACTTACCTACAATAAAACACCATGAACTACTTTTAAACGAAAAAGCGTTTTTTTGATATTTCATACTATAAATTATAAACTGTTACTGATTTAAGTACAAATCTAATTAATACGCAGGTAGGTCGTAGAGTAAATATTTTTATGATTAATTTTCTACTAATTCTAATTATTTAACTCTAAACGCTTAATGTTCACTTAAACACAGATTTCAAATTATCGTTCCAAATTGCACATTAATATATACAAAGTATCCCTATGTCTACAATTATTTACCGACCAAACACTCTATGCATGCATCAACCCATTTCAATTTATTTATTATTCAGCAACGTATTGTTTACCTTTGTTAAACAACTGCTAGATAATATCAACCTGATTTACTAACACGTCACATTACTGGTTTAATTTCCATACAAGGAAATGCCTCGTAGGGAATTAATTGCGAAATAATTTTAGATTGACGTTTAGAAATTCGAAGAGTCGTCGTTAGCCATAATCAGAATTAGTACCTAAATAATTAGTTATCTTATAATTTTAGTAACCTTTATCAAAAGTGGCGTACTTAAATTAAATTGCGCTTTTTACAATACTTTAATATGTTATTATACACAGTCGCAAATAGGTCGGTTGTGATGTGTGTCTAATATAACAGGTATAGAACCTTTACATATAATTTCTTAAAAATTCCATTTGTGATTGAATATTATCTATTGTACTTACGGATGTGGCGGTGACGGACATCTTTCTGGACCCGTCACTCGAACTGAAGATCTGAAACAAAATATTAAATTACTATTGATTGAATTAAAGATTTTAAGAATAACTAAGTAAGTACCTCACAAGTAATGAATACACGAACAGCGGTCAGGTGAGTTATTTAATGAGTTGATGCCTGAATTTTAGCATCAGAATCCAATCATAATAATCAACGACTTATTAGAATTTAGTTTCGAACATTCTACTTTAAATTTTCGCTTCTAGTTCAGCATGGACAAAGCTGATTCAAATACTTATTCATAGAACATTGTTTTAGGCAAATAAAATACCAACTCCGTTTTACTTTCATATCTTTGTTATACTTTCGAGAACGTTCTTAATTCATCTGCACTTAATTAGTGAAATGAAATTGAGTAATTCATCAAAATGGCCGAACAGGGAAGATGATGGAGCCGGCGTGAATCCTATGATAACCAAGTTGCAATTTGTCAGTCTCTTTTCATTAGAACACCAGCGGAATAGATGCCTCGTTTACATGGAGGTAGAAGCAAATAAACAGTGGCATTGGACATTAACACGATGAAATTGTATTTATTTCTAAAGTAAAAGAATTATTGGTTCTATACTCGCGAAACATATCATGGAGGAACAAGTGTAACTTAAAGCCCTGCACGAGTACCTCTTGGTTTAGCATTATGTCGAATTTTGAAAACCGTACAAAATCAGGTCAACATGTAAGGCTTCACTGACGTATTAATTAAATTTTTATGTATAATGTGAAGGTATTAAAAACATTGACCTCAAAAATCTGCTACAAAAGTATGAACTATTTTTGTGTTTATCATAGAGCCCAGGTTCAGCCCACATTTTTATAATTTTTCTTCTGCCTTAAGTATAAATAAACTCTGCAACAAACCTCATCTTTTCCATCTTACTCTATTCTCTAGTGATCTGAACCTTGGACTCTGTAGAACTCGACTCAATCAAAATCAAATCGCCAGAGCCACAGAAGAGTAAAAGGCGTTGAGAGCTAGCGCAGCGACTTCTCAAATCAGTGGTCTATTCGGCACTTCAAAGATCTGACACCAGGGTTTCTGTCTTCCTCACAACAGAAGAACTAACTCTCCCACCTCACTCGCCCAACACCAAACGATCCCTCAGATGCAAATTACCGAAATTTGTTAAGCACACAATATATTACCACAATTTATAATTAGCCGGACCCGGTACACTAATTAATATTGTTCAGGTGTTTACTTATCCGCGCAAATGGTGGGATCAAAACGGCTGATGATTGAATGTGAAGACTCAAAAACATTTTGGTTGTAATTCGCCTAATTTTCTGATTATATTCGTCGAGCAAAATTGTACATCGTTGTCGAATTAAAGATATAAAATAAACATTTAAAAACAATTAGGTAATTTAAACTACTATAGAGTATTTATCAAATTATTCATTAACAGGTTCTCTGCAATATCGTGATAATAAAGTACCAAACGATTTCTCAAGTTAATAAGGTTTTTTTACATTAAAGTCTGATATCACTTGGCCATTTAAAGCAAGGACATTAAGTTGTTCGGTATCAACGATAATATTTTTTAATTTTTGTACCTTTTCAGTTGCAGGTAGGCTCTTTTAGGTTTTTAGCATTAAAAGTGTTAAAATTTGTTCGAATAGATAGATAATTATAATAGCCATTCATAGAACAGGTTGATAACCTTTCACCATCTGGCACGTCTGGATATTTTAGAAATTACTAGATAAATCTCTTGATGAAAACTTATGTGTCTGGTTGCGGCGGCTTACGGTAAAAACCAAATTATTAATGCTTTCAAGCAATTGAAGATATTTAAAAAGATTATGATAGTTGCCATAAAATTAATTTTCAGATAAGTATTTCAATCAGTTGCAGTTAAGGTTGCATTACGAAATTTTTTAAAAGATATTTCAAATATTATTAATGCCAATTGCACTACATGACTACTCATTTCTATCTCCATTATTTACCATTTATTGAATAAAGTAGACACGCTGTGTTGCCGCTGTTTAGTGAGACAAAAAATTTATGATTTTTTGAATATAAGTACCTAAGTAATATTTAGATAGTGAAATGCTTTTCAAGTAAGTAAAAATGTGAAAGCTCACAGCAATGCACCGAATAACGTGACACAAACATAATCAAACTGCGGAATATAATTAGTAGCTGCACGTGAAGGCGTATCGGGGTGAATATCTTAATGGCGTGTGCAGTCCTTGTTTGCCGATCGAGCCATGGTTATTATGGGCCGAATCGAATAGCCAATGGTCTATTCCTTTACTGACCATGGGCAAATTACTTGCTATTTTTGGGCCTGGCTTGCTTTTCCTCGACATTTCCATCTTAAAAGGATATTTGTGCCAATACCCCAACTTTGAGGGTCTTTGTCTCCACTCGTCCATTTTAAAGGATATTTGTCCCAATGCTCTAATTTGGAGGATATTTGTCCCAGTGCCCCAATTTGGAGGGTATTTGTCCCTCTCGTCAATTTTAGAGGATATTTTGTTAGGGTTTTTGTACCACTCATCCATTTTGCAGGATACTTGTCCCAGTGCCTCAATTTGGAGGATATTTGTCCCACTTTTCTATTTTGGAGAGTACTCGTAATTGTCCCAATGCTTTGTTAGGGCATTTTTAGATAATTGGATTCCCGCTCCCTTACTTGTTGTTTTCCGACTAAAACAACGATTGTGATGAAGGCTACACATTCATTAACATCAACAAACCATTAAATAACAACAAAAACAGAAACCAATAAGTCAAACTTCTAGTCAAAAGGGAATAAACCAGACAGACCACTGTGGAAATCCGCCCGGTCCAGTAATACGTTTCGTGCCGCGGACGATGCATTATTGAAGACAATCATGAGTCGGCCAGGTGGCCGTTTGCCTCGATTTGCTGATCAATTATTGCGCTGCCTACACCGCCGCTCCATATGTTTCTTTCGGACTTTCAACTTTGCAAGCCTAAGTGGTTAGGGTCGCCAGTATTTTTAAATCTAGGATAAGAACGGTATTACTTCTATGCTGAACTAGGAGCGATAGAAAAATATAGAAATCAGCAAAGGGAAACTAGGTTTTATAGACGATATGGGCTGATAACCTGTCACTGTACTGCCTTTTTACTAGGCATTTTACGTTCTGCCTACAAATCAATTGATAAAAGCGTGACTTCATGTGTGTAATGTGATTTTTTGAGTCTTTGATGAACGGTCTTCGGCATCCGCTGGTGGATTGTTTTCCTCCATATTTTATCCGCTGTCACGATATCAGCTAGCGTTTGTTTGACCTGTCGCGTGATGGACGGGTGGGAGATACTCGGTTGGCAACGACCCAGTGGGAAGTCCAGTGGTACTTGAAGGTGCTTGAAGGTAAAAAATCAATGATTCATAAGCACAAATAAATATAAAACTATGACAAATTCGAAAATTTCATCTTACAACAACTAACTGCACACAGTAATAAAAATTCGATCGCCGAATGGCAACACCTAGTTTTGCCAAAAAAGAAAAAAAAACCCTTTCAGCAATTTCATGGTAACCCTATATTCAGCGGGCGTGCCATATATTTCTTTCATATTTTCGAATGCTTGAAAATAGCACGTGGACTGCAAACGCCAAGCGCCTGACAAAGAAAAATAGTTACGTAGTACATCATGGCTTTTAATGAATGTGGGAATAGGCGCTACATGTAGAACTCTTAAATATGGCGTTAGTGGCCATGTAACTGCCTCCGTGGTCTAGTGGTCTCAGCCATGGTCTCCCGATCCGAAGATCCTTCCTGGGTTCGATTCCCAGGAGGAAACACAAAGTTGATATTTGGCAATTAATCATAATTGTGAGATTTTCTCCAGTTTGGTTAGGACAACGCAGGCTAAATCGCCTGAAACACGTTAAGCGGTTTTTAACGGTCGTTACAAAACTATGTTAGAGGCCTATTAGCTGTGCTAAAAGGCGGTTTAAAAACTCTGACACCAGCACGGAGGACACCAGGGTTCATCGGGTCGATCGACGATCGATAGAAAAGGCCAAGTTGGCGGCGTTAGTTCCTTTTTTTACCACTTTCATTTAAACCCTGGACGTGCCATAATTTTGAAGCGCGATCGCGACGAAACAGTTTTTCAATGTTTGTACTGAACAGGGTAATTTCCAGCCGATGGCTTTACAATGGTCGACATTTTTTTTTGTAATAGGCAATCTTTACGGATGATTTTTTCAATAAAATTCTATCCGAGTTTTTAAAGGCTTTTACGCAATAATAACCTTTTAAAAACCGTTTTTTTAAAGGATTAAATAACATTGTTATTTTGTTAAATTAAACATTCTAACGAGAAAACATTTTTAACAGGCACCTATGTTTGGATTTTGAAGAAAAAAAAACACACAATACGTAGGTTACTTAAATTCATAATTTTACGTGATAATGATGATGATGATTTCCAGCAATCCTAGATAATGCTAATTTAAATAAAACTGGGAAGCAAAAAAACCTGAAACTCCTGTGCTTAACTAATACAAACACAAACATTTAGGAAAATTTTTGGCTATTGTATTTTTTAGGTATGGCGAAAATGCCGTTTTAATTTTACGTTCTGCCTACCCCGTAAGAGATTAATAAGTCGTCACTTCATGTACGTAGGTATGGAATGAGTAGCTATATTGAGTATTTTTGTAATATTTATTTTAATTGGTGTAGTGGTGCTGGATAAACCCTTTTTATTAATTTCTAGTCCGTAGCAGACTAGAATCTAGAATTCTTGTTTTCAAATCCCCGACTTAAAATTCAGGTGGCGTATTCTGATTACATCTATTAAGTGTTTTAACCATACAACGTTTCTTCGTAATGGCGTCCTATAACTTGCGTGGCACATGGTCTGAATGAAGCTGGTTGGGAGCGACCCTCGTATCAACTATAATTCTCCACATGCTCAGCAAGCAATGACTGGTTGGGAAAAAGACGCAGCATTAAATTATAATCAGGGTAGCATCACGCCTGCATAACTTTCGGCGCCGAAGCTGTCAACACGCTGTCAATGCTTTTTGCTTTACCTTCAATACTCTTGGAAACGGATGGTTCGGCGCTACGCGGCTGTGTGCCAATTATCCCTAACACTCTGTATGGTTACCACTAACACCCTGTATTACCATAACACCGTATTATAATTACCATATTACCATATTTAATTACCGTATTATAAAGCGGCAGCGACTTTCTCTAATCAGTGGTATAAACGGTCTCCAAACGTTACGTAGGTGTGTTGCTGATAAAACTGCAAAAGTTTCTGCAGACAGAAGATCAAAGTAACATTTCCTGTTACAACCTACCAACCAAATATTATTATACATTGCAAATAAATGATTTTGCAAACCAAAAACTGAAATACAAGCAACAAACTGCCCATTGAGCACATGGCACGGGATTAATTAAAAAAACAGCACCAAGGCTATACGCAATTTGTTATGTGTAGTCTTCGAGAGATAGATGGTCTATGGCAAAATTCCACCTCTATAAAGATGAAATTGCCACTGAATAGACTGAACGTGTAATTTTATGTTGCGGTGTAAAACTACCTCCGTTTTCGTTGTCAGAATGAAGACTACATGAGAAAGCTTCTTATATAGGTATAGAAGCGAATTTCACAAAGTACAGTCAAACACATAGAAAACAGACTTATAAGAAGTACTTATAAGGGACAGCTTCGGCTCAGTCAGCGAAACTGAAAAACTTTCAGAAAGAAATTTTTACAGGACATAAAAATACTTCCTGATATAAATTGTTTGATCGGGGATTACTTTTTTTTTTCTGAAAAAATAAATAATTGTGAATGTGGTTCAGTTTCGTTGACAAAGCAACCTCAATCAGTTTGCGGGAAGCTGTCCCTTACAACCTATATATAAAAGTTACTAAGGAATACACCGCATGCTGACCTCCAAACTTCAATATGAAGATGGCACCCCATGATGAAAGGAATACATTTTCTGTGCATGGGACCGTACACGAGGTATAACTACGCATCATGTTATTTAAGCACGGTTATGAAGACGTGTATTCTTATATGACGAACATAAATATTTGATGTCAAGCGCACTGCTTTATTTTCTCTCTCTTATCGTGTGGGTTTCAAGTCTATCAATCCGATAAACCCTGGTGTCGGAGTTTTTAAACCGCTTAATGACACGGATAATAGGCCCCTGACATAGTTTGTGTAACGATCGTTATCAAAGGCAGCGACCGGGACCGACGGCTTAACAAGCTCTCCGAAGCACGGAATCCTTCTTCTTACTGACAATCGGATGATTCAGCCTGCATTGTGCTAACCAAATCGCGCTGGTTGCTGACAAATGCTCTTGGTGAAGACGCACATTTAAACAACCGACAAACTGTGACAATCAGTTTGACGTGTTTATATAATGTTACCCACTGTAATTTTGATATATTAATATATATATACAAGCATTTAAAGGGCACAGCAAAAATCCCTTTCATACAAATACAAAGAGAGCCGCAATATTTAATCAGGCCCCAATACGTGGACCATTCATCATTGTCCATGTTCCAGGCCTTCCTATACAAAAGGAAAGATTATGATCTCCCGTAATAAGCCTGCGAATGGAACTCCCAAATCTTAATTAGCTTTAGGGCCGTATTATTACAATATACCGTAAATTTGACGTTTTCATAAACCGGCACAAAAGAAAGATTCTCGGTGTTTTTATCTGTGGGTATTTGTTGGTATCCACAGGGAGTTAAGAAATTAAGAAGAACACTACTTTTAGGTTTCTAGCTCAGAATATTGCCTGTTCAAATGAAAAATACGAGTGAATTAATAATTTCGATACGTCAATTTATTTATTTAGGTAATATTTATCAGCTAGTTTGTCCCCCTACAGGGCAAAGCATACCTCCCCTTCTTCCATTTATCGGGAGGTCTTGTCTTGGGCCAACTCCGTCTACTCACGGTCATGGATATATAAATACATTTACAGATTTGCATTGTCCGCTGTAACCACTAATTATTGGTGTTCAAGGCCCAGAAGAGGTTCCAAAAGATTGGGTGCAAAATCGAAATAAACTTAACATGCATACCTACTATTATAAGTATATGCAAATAATTGCAATTGTCACGATCGTGCCGAAATTCAACTAAACCAACGTCGGTTACAATTCAACTCTCTAATATTCCGAATTCTATTATGGCCGTTCAGCTACCATTTATACATCAGTAATTTCTGTAGCAGACGGTATGACGGCACAAGTTTGCCTCCGAGTTGAATCTTCAATTGGGGAGTTTCTCAGAGTCAGTTCGCACCGTGAAGCTACGAGACGCGACGCGGCGCACAGTTTTCAAGAGCGTGTTACACTATCTAACTTTTTTCTATTTTAAGGAAAAAGGACTTTTTGAACCAGGGGGGCACTTTATGCTCTCGGTACCGGTGCGATCATTGATAGCGGTGGTGACACAAACCATATCAGGGGTTTAAAGTCTCTGACTCTGACACCAGGATTTATCGACTCGAAAAGCCACTCGATAGAAAAAGAAAACTGTGCCACTATCCTATTCCTCTCGATTCCAATTTTAATCCAAAATAAAAAGTGAAAAATGGTGCCCATTCGGATGTAGACGACGGTTTAACTTATTTTAGTTTGGTCCTGTCACTTTCTAAAACTGTAATAAACAAAGAGACAGAAATACAACAGCTGATTATAATCCTATCAAAGTGCGTTACACGCTTAAAATAACATGGCATGCTCGATGGGACCGCCTTATTTCAAGCGCTTAATTTACGCCACTTCGACAGGAGTACAATGAGCTGTTGCATTTCTGCCTCTACTTTGTAAATTTTAGAAAATGACAGGACCAAACTAAGGCCCGTATTTATAATCCGCTCTCAAAAGTGACAGCAAGTTTAAGTTCGTGTCAGAAATGTCACTTCAGTACAAAACGAACTGTCAAATCCATACTTAATATTGCTCTCACTCTTGAGATCGCTTTATAAATATGAGCCTAAAATACGTTGCGTCTACAATCGAATAGGCACCACAATATTCTACGAAAGAGCAAGTTTCTCCTGAGCAAGTCTTTTTACTGTCTTCAATTAAACAACGTCTGCGCTTCACTCCGCGCCATTGCGAAGGATAATTATCGAGAACGATGCTCTGTTTCACTATTTTAGCCGTTCGATTCCAATTTCAAATCCAATACTAAGAACTTTAAAGTACTACAGATGTTCTATCTCACGACTGCAGGGTTTGAGACAGTTGTGTGAGTAGATGTATCTGCACGCATTATTAGTGTACCTACGTCCGTTCAGCATAAAACTTGTAGTTACGCACAAAAGGACGCGTGTCTGTGCGCAAACCTAAATAAGAATGGATTAAATTCCTACTTTTAGATTTCTAACTCATCAACTAACGAAATAATTATTTCAATAGATACCGAGATATAGAATTTTAAAATGAGCGCATAGTCCAGCCGCCCACGCGGTGGCCGGCTGGTCCATACGATTGTACCGCACGGCCAATGTTTATTTAGCCTATGTTGTCAAATTATAAAACCTGGTAAGAAAACTACAATTTTTTCTGTAAACACTTTCAATCAGTATTAAAGAATTAAAGATGGCGGCCCAAACTCAACCATAACCTCTTTTTGCGAATATCATACCAGCACCGGGGCTAGATAGTAATTTTTGTTATCTTTGTAGACACCGTATCTATAAGAAGCATCGGGCGTCTGTGCGTGTCGTGGCATCATTTTAGCCATTTCCAGGAACATTGGCCGCTTTGCTGAGTTCGTATGTAAACTGTTGAAGTCACGGTAGAGCTGATGTTGTTTTTGGTTAGCTATACGTAGTTATGATAGGAAGGAATGTATGTATATCGTAGCTCAGGAGGTAGAAATGAAGTAGGCGGGTTGCAAACTATTAATAACATAGGCTATTTTTTACTGCGGAAAAATATCTAATTACCACAGGAAAACTATTAAACCACAGGTTAAACTGTGGCACTAAAAACTAGCTAATAAACTAAAGAGCAAAAGCCACAGATTGCAGAAATAAATAACATGGCCGTTCGACACTATGAAACAGGTATTATAAGCTGTCAGGATGCCATTCCATTACACCTCATTACGTATTAACCTCCCTCCGAGCTGCAGCCAGATACGGATTTAGACGGCCGCACTGTTCACAGTAGTGAAGGAACTTTCTGAGTCCATTTTGAAGCAGGCTGAGAATAGTAGCGTTTGCTGCAGCTTCTTGGCTTTTTTTAAATTAAGAGTTTTCATAATTTAAACAGGTAGAAGCAGATACACTGCTGCCGATTCTATTGCAGACACACTTAACTTATTTTAGTTTCGTCCTGGTTATTGTCTAAAATTTTAATAAAATAGAGACAGAAATGCAACAGCTAATTATAATTCTGTAAAAATGACGTATAACGCTTAAAATAAGACGACACCATCTAACATGCCAACTTATTTGAGGCGAGTAACGTGACTTTGACGGGATTATAACCAGCTGTTGTATTTCTGTCTCTATTTTAATCAAATTTTAGAAAGTGACAGGATAAAAGTAAAATAAGTTAAGTTGTGTCTACAACAGAATCGTCACCACTATCAACTACGCAGTACAGGAATAAAATTGTGAAATCAATAAATTATTATTGCAACGATATAAAAGGTTAAGTCAGGAGAAATAATACCATATTTATTATTTACTTTTTAAACTATAACAGGTACCAACTTAGATAAATGATGGAGAAGAAAGAGGCCTTTGCCCAGCAGTGGGATGATGTAGGCTAGATGATAAGATAATATAAGATAAGATGGTACCAACTCTTAGTTCTGCTCTGTACAATTTCTAAGATAACCTCAGACTAAACTATAGGTTTCTGTTGATAATCACATCTCGGTGGCTGTGCCTAGGTGCCTAAGATGTGGTGGTTTGCTTCAACTGATAAAATATTCATTTCATTGCGAAAAATATTTCACCATTTAGACGTGAATTGAATGCTAACTTTTTTCGCATGGGTTTCGGGTCGATCGACCCTATAAACCAGTCAGAGTTTTTAAACCGCCTAATAGCACAGCTAATAGGCTACTTTCAACTTTATGTAACCACTAACTAGACCATGAATGCTAACTAATAAAATGCTTTAAGAAGACACACATTTTTCATTGTGATTTCCACGTTAATTCCGTGAAAAATTGAAGGGTGATGAAAGCACGCCGGAAAAATGTTACAAAAATAATATCGAGAGCTTATAAAACGCCTCATCACATACAATAATTTGAGCTCGGGTTAACATTAACTGGTTTAGCGTTATTAGTTGCCGTGACTTGGCAGGTTGCCGCGAAAATTATAGCCGCGGTTTAAAGCCTGCTTCTCGATTGTTAAGGGGATCGAACTAAGTGATTTTTGTTTGTCGATTTTGATGTTCAAATGTGGTCTTTCCTTGCTAGTGCCATGGGTCTGATTTTCTCAACGATATGACACTTGTAAATGTACCGATTATTTGTCTGAAAAGATGATTCCTTTGCACGTAAAAGTAAGTGATGTCAGAAGCTTTTTAATAATTTATCTGAGATCAGACACAAACCCTAAAATAGAACTTCTTACATAAGAAATCAGAATTTAAATGTACGTATAATAGCGTTAATAGGTCATTGTTTATGCTAGCTAGATTTTATTCTAACCTATCTCAAAAGACCAATAGGGCAGTTTAAAAATTTAAGTTTAAAATAATTTTATCGAGTCTTTCGTCAACGCTTACTCGATATAAGAAGAAGTAGTACAAAATATCAAGAAAGAGTATTCATAAAGTGCAAAATGACGTGCAAAATGAATACGAAAACACGTGTAAACATCCCGAAAACCGAAGTAGCACATAATTTGATCCGTGCCCAATGAATAGGTTCATTATTACAGCCGGTCGTCCATTATGGATGGGCAAAACCGGGTTTCGAACTTCGAACACTCCGTAACTAAGTTGGGCGCCAATTAAATGCTGACTTATATCCGGTCAAAACATCGAGACGTTGGAAGATTCACTGATATTGATTTATGTACGTGTGTCGTAAGGCACGTTTAGAAAGAGCAAACTGTGGCTTAGAGCATAGTGATAGGTTGTCAGCTACGAACAAGTATTGTTCATAGATTGAGCCTCTCGCCTAAATTGGAGTCCAACAAGGCGAAGCACGCTATCTCGAAAACACTGAAATCTTCTTCTACTGATTCTTAAATTATTCCCGAAAATAGAAGCGTCTTGAACATTTCAAATCACCTATCGTCTTCAAATATTTATGCATTTGACACTAAGTAACGTTTTGTATTCCTTTTCCTGTTATTTTCGCTGTTAGGTCGATATGTTCGTGTACTTAAAGTTTCCCAAAATCGACTCGTACAACTAGCTGCTAGGCATTATTTGTCTATTCCTCAATCAGGTATGTATTTTCAGTGACCTATATAGTGATTTTAAGAATACAAGTTTAAATTATGTTGAGATATCCGACTACTTTTGATAAAGGTCTCATGTGGGCACGCTATGAATGGAAATATCTGCAATCCAGATTAAACCAGCTTCCCGCCATATCGACCGGGCTATTTCAGGACACGAATGAATGGACGGAAAGTTGTATAAAAAACCAAACGTGTATCATCGTACTCGATATGATAACTTTAAAGTCCACACAAAGAATACGTCGTATTATTAATTAGACCTAGAGGACCAAAAATGGAAGAGTCTGAGGCTGGCTTAGTCCCTTCCACTGTGGTGTTTGAGTGGACTGTATTTTTGTAGGTCGCTTAGGAGTGACGAGGCGCGATTATGAATGAAAGGTTTTAAATTTCATTAAACACAAACTATATTGGTTTTCATCCCATCTATTCGAAAACGACGACTTTAATCGCATATAAGTGCGCCTAAAGTTGATGCTTCTAAGCGACATAGGTACTATTACTCTACTCTTTGCTAAAGACTGTCCCAGCCGGGTAAAAATGAGATTTTAATCCTCTTTATGAAAATAAGTGCGATTAAAAGAACTTTTAATCGCACTTTTTGAATTTGGAACCTCTTTTTCTTTTTTCTTGATTTGGCATGACTGTCGCGGAACGAAAACAAATTAGTTAGAAGTCGAATTCAAATAATGGTACACTGGCTGGTTAGACTGCGCGACGGCTGATTAAAAAAAAAACATATTGAAAATGCACGAACTACGGCACGAGTGGGCAGCAGGCTTTTATAGGGAGCCCGTGTTTTCTATTCTTTTTACGAATTATTAAATATTCAAAATGAAGTCTTCTAGCAGTGAAAGTACCTATAACATTCTTATTCTATAATATTTAAATTTACAAGTGTTAGTTAGGCGCCTTTTTTTCTCATAGATGGGGATGAAAAGTAGAGTGTATCACTCGGGAGCAAAAATATTTTTGGCTCGGGCGACGTACTTTGAATCCCTCGCTACGTTCAGGATTC